>PVKE010019047.1:0-28915 GCA_004027555.1 Craseonycteris thonglongyai | reverse complement strand
CACAGTGTCTGAAATGATCGTGAGGGTGAGGTAGGATGAAGTGAACCTGGGAGCAGGTAAATATTCTCAGCCATACTTTTGTGCTCTCTTCTCTCTTTCCAAGTTCCTTTCCCTGGCTCCTCCCTTTGGAGATATTTAAAAGGTATATGACTTTAGCACAATCTACTCTTTATTTCAAAATCATGTAACTTTGTAACTACTCCTTCAAATACTGGCAGGGGATGGGTTTTAGAGCAATCTTACAAATAAAATGAAAAATAAAATTGTAATCAGGTACCATATTTTAAAATACTATTCTTATTCTTTTTAAAGATTTATTTTTATTGGGTTTTTTGTTTTGTTTTGTGTTTTTTTGGGTTGTTTTTTTTTTACAGAGAAACAGACAGAGAGACAGAGAGAAGGGGGAGGGCCCAGAGCAATCTCCATAGTGGACAGCATTAGGTTTCCATATAGTTTTACTCCATAGGTGGGCACACTGAGGCCTGGAGAATACCATTTCCTCAGCAGTGAATATGCTAGCTCTTCTGAAGCAATACAGGCTGTGGTCTGGAAGGCCCTTTAGTGTTACTAGGAGCTGTGTGTTCCTGGGAGTGGTGACCTGGGACAGCCAGCTTTACTCACTTTGGAGTTCTCTGGGGACTTCTTAAAATGTCTTTGGTCTCCAAACCTGGAAGCCTGGAACACCTGGGACTTCCTGCCACCTCCTCCACTGTCCCCTGCTCTCCCTCAGCACGCTGGCTACTGTGCAGATGACCAGTAAGAGCACTGACACCTGCCTTACTTATCTGTGCAGTCTGCCAGGACTTCACTGCCACCTTCCTGGTGTTTGACATCCCTGGACATGCCGGAAAGAGATGATACTGTATGGATAAGCAGGAGCTGCTACTGTGCCCTTTATGCCCCTCCCAGGAGGAGCTCAGGACTGAACTCTGCAATGTCCACCTGGCCGACTGCGTTCATTGCATACAAAGAAGAGCCAGTGGGTGACCCCCTTACCTCCACCCAAACATAGGACCCTTTGGTCTGCAGATGGCAACAGAATCCACGCTAACATTCAACCTCCACCAAGAACCTGGCCAATATCTAGAGATGTTACAGCTGCTGTCCTTGTGGAGAGATGATTTTCTTTCTTGTCCCCAGGACCACACCACATGTGTCCTTTGGCCTGGGATAGAGCTATCCCTTGGTGTGTGGCCCACAGTAAAGGCAGGAGCACTGAAAAGAGTCCCTACCTTCAGGAAGAGATTGACTGCAGATGAGAATGAAAAGAAGGGAGACTGAACCTCTCAACTGTGCCTTTTTCTACTTCTACCTCTGAGTTCAGTTTTTCTACCCTCCACTCTGAATTCAGTTTTTCTACTCTTCCCTCTGAATTCACCCTTCGTTGTCTACTCAGTGATAATGGAGCTGGACTTTAAAGATTCCAGTTAGCATAATGTTAAATTTGTTAGTACAGGGGCCTTTCATCTAGGTCCTAGTTGGTTCCCAACCTTTTTATACTTGTTTTAAACCCATGTCTATAAATTATACCCCTTGTTTTTAACATAGCTGTTTGTAAATACTGACACTTTTGTTCAGTGCCTATCTTAATGTAAAATAGTGGAAATGAGGTAATAAATTAGGAAAGAAAAATTACTACATGAAAAGTACAAACCACAGATTTAATTTCAATATTTGTAACACAATTAAATATTGTTACTGCTTATTTTCTGTGTACCCCTGAGTGGCCCAGCACGTACCCACGGGGATATGTGTACCACCACTTGGGAACCGATGACCTAGGAGCTCACAATCTAGTGGTAAGCACACACACATGCATACACACACACCTCTTACAATACACAAGGAAGATGGAATAGGACAAGAATCCAGACAGAAGAGGTGGAGAGGACCCAAGTCAGCTCATCTTTACAGCAAAAAGTGATTTTCCGAAGGGAAATGAAAAGAACCTCAGAAGGCAGAGTGAATTTAAGTCACAAAAAAGATTTTCTGGCCCTCTTTAGGAACATGAAGAGAAGTACTAAGCTGCCTTTTAAGGAGACATAGGAAAAGAGGCACAACCTCACTGCTTTGCATCTCATTAGGTTATCTGAAGCTCTCCCAGTCAGAGGGCAGGAATAAAGCCCAGGAGTTACACATAAGCGTTCAAAATACAGGCCTCTTGACCAGTTCTACTGGTGAGGGATATTGGTGAGACACTGAACTCTGAATCCAGCTTTGCCTTATCAAGCAAAGCGGAAAGCCCCCAGGTATCCTGGTGTCTAGAACCCCAGCCTGTCCTTGTTACCCTGCAGCCAGGAGAGCTTTGTCCAGAGCTCACTCTCCTGTTCCTTGAAGGCATTCCTGGGAGGTGACTCAACCCTACTTATCAACCCCCGTGCCTCACTTCTCTTGCACAATCCCCTGGACTTTGAGTTATAGGGTTTTTTGTGCCTTCCTTTTTCTCCCTTCTCTACCCCCATCCTTCTTGAGACTGGAAAAGGCACAGTGAAATTTCTATATACATTTTCCTAAAAATAAAAGATAAACAAAATAAAAAACCACTGTAAATAATTATGAGGTAGAAATCACAAATGCATAGGTTCAGAATGAATAAAAATGTCTATTACTCTAATGTTATGCAAATAAGTACTTGTGGCTTATGATAAAATTGCTGAAGTCAGCTTCATGCAGAGATTCACAGAGTACTGTATTTCAAATAACAGCTGCTGATGCTCTGAAGAAACTGGGTTGGATAACACAAGAAGTAGTTCTAGTGTTGACAAAGATTCTGACAAAGATACATGCAAAGAATTTAAGTAAAACTGTGTCATGATATCCAAAAGAAAAAAAAGAAACAGTCCTAAATGTATATATCATTTTCTATGATATGAGATTTTTTTTATAAATAATTACTAATTTTAACAAAGTTTTAAAAAAGAGACATTTGACTGATTTATCTATATATTCCTAGAAGTGTATATTATAGTCAAGTTGGCCTAAAATAATTTTAAAAATTTTTTTAATTTTTAAATTATTTTATTAAAAAAATATGAGAGATCTCCTTATAGTCAGGATTGCCTTGTATTCAGGCATATGAGTATAAGGTATACAATGAGAAGGGTAGTTAGTAATTAGCCAAAAACTTATCTCCTAGAGTTCAAGATAGAACAAGTCTAATTCTGAGCCTTCCTTCAAAATTCCTGCTTCAGAAATTTACTAAACCCTGGGAATTGGTTGAGGATGGTGTTTGTAGCCCCGAGTTACTCCATTTCCTCCCCAGAAAAGAGTAATTTATAGCCCTTAACATAAAAGTTCTTATTTTAAAATCCTAACAGAACTCATAGATGTATATTAATTTAATTGATTTTCAACAAAGGTGTAAAGATAATTCAATAAAGAAAGAATAGTCTCTTCAATAAATGTTGTTGAAACAACCGGGCATCCACATGTAAAAAGAAAAGAAAAAAAAAAAGACCCCAACCCTTATCTTGTATCATATACAAAAATTAAGGCAAAACTAGATTATAGACATAAATTTACAACTCATAACTATAAAACTTCTAGAAGAAATCATAGGAGAAAATTTTGTGATCTTGGATTAAGCAAGATTTCTTAGATACACAATCAAAAACAAGATTTATTAAAATGAAAATGACTGATAATTTAAAACTTCTCTTCAAAAGACACTTAAAATAAAAATACAAGCTACAGACTGGGAGAAGTTCTTTGTAAAGTTCATACCCATTAAAAGTTGTGTATCCACAACATATAAAGAGCTCTTTAACTAATAATTAAAAAAAATAAACCTGCCACCACACACCTATTAGAAAGGCCAAAATCTGGAGCACTTGTAACATCAAATGTTGACAAGGTTGTGGAGTAACAGGAACTCTCATTCATTGCTGGTGGAAATGCAAAATAGTACAGCCACTTTGGAAGACAGTTTGGCAGTTTCTTACAAAACTAAATATACTCTTACTATATGATACAGTAATCATGCTCCTTGGTATGTACTCAAAGAGTTGAAAACTTATGTCTACACAAAACCCTGCACACAGATATTTATAGCAGTTTTATTCATAATTGCCAAAACTTGGAAGCAACCAAGTTGTACTTAAGTGGGTAAATGGATAAACTGTGGTACAATCAAACTATGGGGTATTATTCAGCACTAAAAATAAATGAGATATCAAGCCATGAAAAGACATGGCAGAATCATCAATGCATATTACAGAGTGAAAGAAATCAATCTGAAAAGGCTACAAACAATATGATTCCAACTATATGACATTCTAAAAAAGGCAAGATTATGGAGACAATAAAAATATCAGTGGTTGCTGGGGTGGTGGGGAGATAAATAGGCAGAGCACAGAGGATTTTTAGGGCAGTGAAAATACTCTATAATGATAATCATGGATATAAGTCATTATGCATTTGTGTAAACCCATAGAATGTTCAACAACAAAAGTGAACCCTAAAGTAAACTATGGACTTTGGGTGATTATGATGTCAGTGTAGGTTCATCCTTGATAACAAATGTATGCACCACTGTGGTGAATGAAGTTGACAGTGAATTTGGGGAGAGTGGGGAGGGGGTATATGGGAAATCTCTGTATCTACCTCTCAATTTTGTTGTGAACCTAAATCTGCTCTATAAAAACTGTCTTTAAATCAACCAACCAACCAACTAACCACCCACCCACTCACCCACCCACCCACCAACCAAGCAGAATTATTGATAATCATTTTGAACGGAAAATAACCCAAGTGTTCTTTGACCAGTGACTAGGTAACTAACTGTGGTACTGTATACTGCAATCTGTATGCTGCAATAAAAAGAAATGAGCTATGATACAGCAACAACATGGGGAATTTCTAATACCGGTACATGATGCTATGTGAAAGAAGTTAGACTCAAAAGTCTACATACTGTGTAAATCCTTTTTATATGACATTTTGGGGGGAAGGGGAAGGATGGGAAACTAATCAGTGGTTGCTAGTAGCTCAAGATAGGGTGAGGAATTGATATGGAGGCTTCAGTGAATTTTGAGGGATGATAGAAATGTTCTATAACTTGATTTGGTGGTAGTTATATGACTATGCATTTGTCAAACTCATAGAACTATACGCTAGAATTGCAAATTTTACTGTATGTGAATTATACTTCAATTTTAAAATGTTAATAACAAAACAAACAAAAACTTAAAAAACAAAAAAAACAAAAAAAACTCTGACCCAGAGTCAGCATGGTCATTACTGATAGAGACTGCTGGCTCCTTAACTCCCTATAAGTGGAGTCGCCAGCTAATCCCAGACATATTTGTGACTCCAGAAATCCTGAAGGGTTGTGAGATGGTTTGTCTCCTTTCTTGCAAACAGCTGCTGGCTAATGATGAAAGATGGAGAGGAGGCAGGTTAGACACAAGGCAAGATGGAGAATTTTCTTTACTTACTCTTTCCTTTCTTTTATTTTTTTCTCCCTTTTCTGCTTGCCCCTCCCCCAGCTCTTATTTTTCTTTCACTTCCTTTCCCTATTTGTCAGTGCACACCTACCTCAAAGGAATCTCTCGGATGTTATGACAAGTGGGGCAAAAGGAAGCATTTGCTCTGAGCAGTGGTGTGTGGTAAATGATTAATGACCAGCTCTCTGAAACACATATACACATGCACACAACATATACAAGTTCGTTTTAAATTTTATTGCTGTGAAGAGTATGAGCACAGTTTATAAATAATAACAAAGTATACAATATTCATATATGTGAATTCCAGATAGCCAATTTGATTCCCACAGAATGTTTTATTAATTTTTGCTGTCCTTTTGTATCTGTAGCAAACCTATCATTGTAAATAACAAATAAGTGTAGTTTTGACAAGAATCTTGGCTGATATTCTCTTTGATGTTAATGATTAAGATGAAAGTGAAACAAAGATATGTGTTGGAACTTCACTCATTCATCAGTAACACGAGGGACTTGGATAAATTTTATAATAGTTTTTGAATACTGAATATATATTTCCTTGATCTTTGCATTATTCACATAATAACAATTATAAACATGGCACAGTTTTTGGTTTAATCTACAGTATTAACATTTTCTCCATCACTGGACAATCAACAAACCAGTAAATGAAACCTAGATTTGGAGCATTTGTTGATTTCTGTGGTGTTAATACTCACCCTGTCCAATTTCAAACTGAACATAGAGTTATGAAGGGATTTATCCACTATTTCCATTGTACAGATACAATAGGTAGAAAGAACATCAGAACACAGATAATAGCAAAAATGTTGTCAAGTGATTAAAAAGTGATAAGTTTGAGTATTACCTTTGTTTTGAAAAATTCAATTATGTTTATATTATTTAATTTTAATAATGACTGTGTTTAATAACCAGCTCACAAAATTCCTGAAATTTAGCAGTTGGCTATCTTACTAGGCTGGATACAGCCCATTAAGGATCCTGGTACGAATCTGTGACCCCTTCCCATACCACAAATTCTGGGGCAGCACTGGCAACATGAAGGGAGAGTGGGTATAAACATATGCTATTTCCCAGAATCCTGTTACTCTTGACATGCTGCCAGGGCTGCTTTAGCCTTATGGAAGATTTCCCAGAGCTATTCAGCCTAGTTGTTAGGGCTGAATTATCAATGTCATCAGCGACACCATAATCTATATTAGGAAATGGATGTGGGTTTCAGTGGAATAAATGTTTTGGTTTTCTTCATTAAATTTCATTCATTAAAATATTTTTTTTTTTTATGAATTAGGATTCATTGTTGATGGAGAAAAAATGCTATTCTGAAATTCCTTTCATTTTTAGTCAAATCTGGAAAGATATTCACCAAAGTGTTAACAATTATCTTGGATGGTGAGATTATTTTCCCTTCTTCTTGTGGTTTATTGTAGCTTCCAAATTTTCTACAATAAATATATAACACTTTCGTAATACAAAAAAAAAAATTAAGGCAAATTTTTGGTTACTTGATATTTAAAACTGCACTGGTGTGGTCCTTTTAAAGACTAGAAGAATAAGAAGCATTTTGATAAAAGAATGCCCAGGGAGACAGACATTACTATGTTCAGTTTCATTTAAAAGCCAGATGTCCAGGAATTGGATATGGCCAATTATCAATTTCTACCCAGATGGTGTGTTTTCTTTTTTTTCTATCAATAGATGGAAAAGTACAGCGTCTCTGGCTGCTTGCTTTATTACATTCAGTTACTTTAGTTGGAAAGCTTTAAGGAATCAGTGGAGCTTAAAAGAAGAGCACTTTATTCTCTTAAATCATGAATGAAAAGTTAAAGCAGGTACAAGAGATAGAAGGAAAAGGATTAAGATGTGTGATTGGTTACATGATGAAAGATTTTCAAGCTTGCTCTTCTACCAATTTCAGCAGTGTTAGAAATGAAATTTCATACCTTCTCATGTCTGCCTTCCTATTAATATATTACTCTATTGCTGTATAACAAACCACTCAGGGGAAGCCGGGATGGCTCAGTGGGTTAAGCGCTCACTTTGCAGCCCTGGGGACCAAGGATCGAATCCCGGCCCGGCCTGTGCGGACCCATATGCTGAATGGGGAGTGCCCCCAGTTCAGTTCTCACCGGGGCCAGACCCCGGCCAAGTTCCTGCCCTGTGCAGCCCCACTCCCACCTGTGGAATAAAACTATGAGGAAAAACCAATGATGTGCAACTATGGAGACTGTTCTGGGCCCTCCCCCTTCTCTCTGTCTCTGACTCTGTATATCTCTCTCTCTGTCAAAAACAATAAATACATCTTTAAAAAAAACAACAACAACAAAAAAAACCACTCGAAGAGCTAACAGCTTAAAACAAGCAATGCTTATTATTTCACAGTTTCTGTATATCAGGGAGTTGAGCATGGTTTAACTGACTGCCTGTGGCTTCCTGTGACTCAAGGTTTCCATGAATGTTGAACCAGCTATAGGTACCAGGAATAAATCCTATCTGGTCATGTATATTTTTTAATATATTGGTGGATTTAATTTACTAACATTTTATTGATGATATTTGCATCTAAGTTTATGAGAGATATTGGTCTCTAGTTTTCTTTATTGTATGATCTTTGTCTAATTTTGGTATCAGTAATAATGGCCTAATAAAGTGAGTAGGGAAATATTCCTTCCTTTTCCATTCTCTGGAAGAGATTATATAAAATTGGTGCTCATTTTTTCAAAATATTTGATAGAATTCTCCAGTGAAACCATCTGGGGGTTTCTTTTTCTGGAGAATTTTAAGGGCAAGTTTAATTTCTTTAATGGTTACAGATCTATTCTATTTCATCTTGTTTGAGCTATGGTAGTTTGTAGTTTTTGAAGAATTGGTCCATTCCTTCTAAGTTGTTGAATTTATAATTATAAAGATGTTCCCTTATTATGCTTTTAAGGCTGCATTTGTGATTTGTATAGTCTCTCTTTTTAATTTTGTTGTGCTTACTGGAAATCTATTAACCAGCTTTTTGTTTCATTGGGTTTTAAATTTTTTTTATTTTACAATGTCATTGACTTCTGCTCTTTATTATTTCCTTCTTTCTTCTTGCTTTGGGTTTATTTTGCTTTTTTTTTCTTTTCTAAAATAGGAACTTAGATTATTGGTTTGAGAACTTTTAATATATAATCTTTCCCTCTTTTCTGATATAAGGATTTAATGCATAAATTTCCCTCTCAGCACCACGTTAGCTGTAACCCACAAATTTTGATATGTTGTATTTTCATTTTCATTTACTACTGTATGTTTTTAAGTTTTTTCTTTGACTTCCTCTGTGACCAGGTATATTCAAAAGTATGTTGTTTAATTGCTAAGTATTTAGAGATTTTTCCTGTTGCTTTTCTATCTTTGATTTTTAATTCAATTTTATAATGATTAGGAAACACACTCTGTATGATTTCAATTCTTTTCAATTTGTTAACATTTGTTTTCTGGCCAAGTATGTGGTCTATTATGGGTGCTTGGGAAAAAAAGTTTATTCTGCTGTTGTAGATGGAGTGTTCTATAAATGTTAGACTCTTTTGGACAATTGTGTTGTTCGTGTCTTCTATATCTTTGCTCATTTTCTGACTATTAGTTCTATCAGTTGCTGACAGAGAGATGTTAGAGTCCCTAGTTATAATTTCAGAGATCCATGTTTTATGAGAGATCAAATTTGGAGTCTCAATTTAAGAGAAAAATATAAAATTTGAATACAAATTTAGGTAAGAAAGTGAGAATATTTATTTAGAATGAGAAAATAAATCATAACAAATTATATGTATTAAAATGCTTACACAAAATCCAGAAAAATCACAAAATCAAGAAAACCATATGTTTATTATTTTACTGCTTGACATATTTCTACCACATTTTTCCCTACTTTTTTGGTCCAGATGCTTTTTATTTGGTTCTCCATATTACAGTAATTTTGTTTCATCATGTTAGTGTAGATTGGATAAAAAGATAATTTTCTTTCTTCAAACATGGTTGATCAAAAAGGGTTATTACTAATAGTTTTTTTTTTAACCTTGACAACTTGTTTTTAGTAATAACTTATAATTTTTAAATATTGTAATCATATTTGGAAAACCTTCTATTAGGTTTAATTATTTATGAGCTATAAAATTTGGGAGAATTTTCTATAGGCTAGCTTCTAATTCTGTTCATATTTCTGATACAGATAGCATAGGACATAATCTCTGGCTCTGTACCTTTGTGTTACTTAATGCTGGGAGAATCAGACAATGAATGGGCTATAGGAATATTCCTAGGAGCTATTCCAGGTTAGCAATAAGATACTTCACACAGAGGTGACTATGAATCACATAAATATCTTCCCACTAAATTCAAACAAATTGCACCCCCAACTCAGCTCCTCTTTATCTGGATCCCAAAAATGACTATAACCACTCTAATACTACCTGACACAAGGAGAATTGTGACAGTGGTGAAGTCAGAGTAAAAAGGGACAATGTTCTTAACCAATTGTAGTTGAAATATATGGCATATGAATTTTGACAGAAATTTCTGAACATGTGAACATATTGCTAAAGCACCTTACAGTAGCTTAGAAAAGGCCTATGTAAATGAGGGGCCTTGAACCTTAACCTTGATTAATTTTATTGAAAATTAAGCTTTGCTACGTTTTAATGGGATACAAAGAGAAGGGAGGTAAATACTTAATCCATACTTTGGAGCAGAAGATATCTTTCTTGGATATCTTTTTTTAAAGAAACTTTATTATCAAAATTTTCAAGCATATCTCAAAGTAGTAAGAATAGCATAATGAATGTTCATGGTATTTATCATCCAGCTTCTAAAATTATCAAATTTGGCTGATCTTGTCTGTTTGGGTGCATCCAGTTCAAGACATTGTGTAAGACAGATGCAAAGATGAATGAGACGTGGTCTTTGACCTTGTGTCTGTACCTAGTAATGAAGCATAAACCCAACAATCATGTCATACTCTTTCTGCACCATGGAAAGAGAGATCACTTCTAGCCAGAAATGACCAGTAAAAGTTTCAAGGATAAATGGGCTACTTAGGAAAGAAGTACATATTTTCATAAGAATTGAAATATCTGAACTATATGTTTCTGGCTTTTTACTTTAGAATGTTTCTCTTGGTTTTGGGGAAATAGTTCAGCCTCCTAGCAATTTATCTATATCTCTAACCAGATACTCAGATTAATTCAGATTTAATTAACAAATATTGTGTGCTTGCTAGGTGTACCAATTTTCACATACATTATTTCATAATTTTCACAAGAAGCCTGATAGACAACCACATCCCCATTTCTGAAGGTGAGATGAAAGTTCTTGAGAGGTCACTTGCCTAAGCCTGCACAGACAGAAAGCTTAGCTAAAATCCAGGACTTCCATTCTGGGGTTCTTAACCCACTGCCTATTTAGGGGGGAAAAAAAAGTGCAGCTCACTGCTGCATTCATTTAATATTACATAAACACACTCTTTGAGGTTGAAGCAAATCTGACTGGTCTTCAATGTGAAAAACTGATCTTGGAGTTGTTTCTAAACAGAACTTGTCTCTAATTCTAATGTAAAAGAAATGTGTGTGATGATCAGTATTTAATTTCTTTTCACATGTAGGAGTGGTACGTTTTCTAGGATTTGACATTTTCAGTGATCGAGAATTACTATACTTTGTAAATGGAAATACTACTAAAAGCAAACAACTGTACATAGAATGATGTTATTTATTTTTAAAGATTATCAATATACTAGAGTGATGCAAAAATAATAATAAAAGCAAGATATTTCTTGGCAAACTTTAGAGGTAAGGTTAGGACTGTAATCTGCAAGTTTTCTCGGGGTAAAAGCTGCAGCTGCGATTGCCACGGCAAGTCTTCAGGGGCAAACTTGAAATGGGTTTAAGTTCTATCTGTTGAATCAGATGTGCTAGGTATTTTCTCATAGGAAAGTGCCTTTTTTCACAGCCACACTGTAAAATTCTATGTAGCAGAAACGCTTTTTTTTTTTTTTGCAAAATTGTTTCTTGGTAATTGTCAGGCTGTGTTGGCCACAGCATCTCTAGAGGAATACTTGTTAGTTATCACTGCAGATCTCTGAGGTAGGCAGAGCAGCTCTCCTTATCCCTGTTCATACAGATGAGGAAACTTGCTCAGTGTGGTCAAGTGACTGGCCTGAGGTCTTGTAGCTGGTTTGCTGCCAAATTGGGACAGACCTCCTCACTGCTCACTCCCATCTCTTTCCTCTATTTCAGGCCCTGCCTTATGCATACAATGATGTATCAGTTTCTAGGGCTTTGGTAACAAAGTGACGCAAACTCTGTGACTTTAAACAATGAAAATTTATTGTCTCATTGTTCTAGAGTCTATAAGTCTGAAATCAAGGTATTGGCAGGGCCATGCTCCCTCTGAAACCTGTAGAGAACTCCTTGCTTACCTCTTCTGGAAATCTTTTGTGTTCCTTGGCTTGTGACTGCATAACTCCGTCTCTGCCTTTGTTATCACGTGGCTTTCTTCCTGTAATGTCTCTTTCTTCATATGGCTGTCTTGTACATGGACACTAATTATTGGATTACACTTCCTCCCTATTCCAGTATGACCTTATTTGACTTAACTACTTAACTGCTAATTATAGGCTAGTAATTTTTGACTATGCAGGAGGTCAGTGCACCCCAACCCCCATGTTCAAGGGACAGTTGTACTTACATCTGCAATGACCCTATTTCCAAATAAGTTCATATTCCTTAGTACTGGAGGTTAAGATCTCAACACATCTTTGGGGGGGAGGGGAAGAGGGATATATTCAACCTATAACAGATGGTAACCACAGGATGAGAGGATACCATAGAAACTGAAGAAATTTTTTGTTTCCAGGATTTATTCAAAGGACAAATTACATTACAGTGGGATAGAGTTTGGCGGAGACTTTACAGGTATGTATTCCCACCTATTACTTGGTGTGCAAATAGACTAACTAGATTTGGTTGACAAGTGTATGTTTTCATGAGATATAGTATATCACTTCCCTCATATAAGGACTGAATGGCCCCCAATATAAGATAGCAGCCCCATTCTTTCTAGTCTTTCCTAGCTATCCTGAGGCAGCTATCCTGTTTAGAGGGAAATGATGGTGTGTAATTCTGATGACTAAATGGGTAAGTGATTATTGCGGTGAGCCTGTCACTCCTTGCCAAAGAATTGTCTTTGATGTCTAAAGTATAGAGACCTACTCATATATGAGAGAGCTAGTCCTACAGTAACAAGGGGATGCAGTTAGCATTTATGGCATGCACCCATTTTTCTGGTATCTCCTCTTTTCCAAATGATAACATGAGCTCTGCTTCAGTCCAAAGGAAAAGAATGACAGCAGTTTCCAATTAGGCCCTTTGTCGAGGAATACAAGAATAGCACTGTGATTGGGATTCTTAAATGGCAGTAGCCTTACTCTCTAATGAAAACCCGCTAATGACACAGAGTCTAATCACCAGATAAGCCCATCTCCAAATCTAATTTCTCTAGATGAGCACAGGCTATAGGGTCAGTGCTATTTCTCAATTTGCAACCTTGAGCAAATGACTTATCTCTCAGAATTTTCCAATGTATAAAATGAGGATAACTACCTAGCAGGGCTATGATGGAAGTTAAGTACCTAGCATAGGGCACAGCATATATAGGTGTTCCATCAAACTGAAGCCTTTCTTCTCCCTGTCCGGCAAACATAAATGCAATACAATCTCTGCCCACTGACCCACCTTCACCTATTCTTCTCCATCTGATTTCCACTCTTTCTTTCCAAAGTTCCTATTTATAACTTTGTTGAGGAGACATATGAATAGGAAACAATTTTCATTTAATTTTAAAAACTAACAAGTAAAATACAATGTAATATTTCACTGACCACTTACTTAGGTGTTCACAAACTTCCATGTTTGTTAGTTAATTCAACAATCATTTATTGAGTGACCACCCATACCAGGTATGGTGCTGGACATGGGATATTCATTAGTAAACAAAACATCTTCCCTCCCCCATGGAGTTCACAGTGCAGTAGGGAGACAGTGAACAAACAGTGAATATATAATCTGAAAATATGTTGATGCCATGAAAGAAATGATCAGGTGCAATGATGGAAACTAATGCGATGGCAGGAGGGAGACTGAGTTTAGGAAGAATGTTCTTTCTGAGGAAACATTTGAACTGAAAGCTGAAAGATGATAAGCTAGACCTGTGAAGAACAAGAGTAAGGATCTTCAAGACAATGGAATCAGTGTGTACAAAGCAGTGAGGCTCTCAGGAGTTGGAGGTGTTTGAATAGTAGTTAGAGCAGTGTCAGCAACTTAGAGGGGCCACTTCGAATAATCCAACTCATACCATGGCCTCCGTGTCCTGTCTTATTTGGCCCTTGCCTCCCTCTGATCTCATCTCCTACTGTCCATGTCACCTGTTCCTTCTGTTCCTCTAATGTGCTGGTCTTATTTCCACCTCAGGCCTCTTCTTTTTCTGTTCCCACTGTCTGGAAGGTTCAACCCTAGATCATCTCATGACTTCTGGCTCCTGTGGTTTGCTCTCTTCCCATCCCTTACCACTACCAAAGATTATCTTGTTGATTTAGCCTTCTATTATATTTTCTCTTTAAGTAGAATTTAAGTGTCATGAGTTTATATGTCTGCTATAAACCCAGAGCCTAGAACAGTATCTAGTATATGATGGAAACTCAAATATTATTTGTTGAGTAAAATTAAGCTAGAGGTAATGTATACAATATAAAGAACTGATCAAACTGTGTGAGACAGGGATACCCACCCCCATTTTTTTTTTAATTAAAATTGTGGGGGCCGAGGAAGGCGTGGAGCGCAGCTACAAAACGGTTATTTATGTAGGGGATTATTCATCTATCTCCGTTTTCTTCACTAGTTTAGTTACTTAGTAGCTCCCGTAGGGCTGGAGCCAAGTTTCATTAATCCTATCGCCAGCGCTTAGCCGGGGGCCTGGCACACAGTAGGCATTAGAGATAGATGTTTGCAAAATAACTGACTGAGGGTTGCCCTTAAGGGTCAATTCCTTTGGGCTGCAGCACAGTTCAGGGAAGGTGACTCCCAGGTTCAGCTTCCGAAGTAGCAATCACGAACGCGACAGGAGGGATGGACCCCGAGCCCGGAGCGCTGCGGCCACCGCGGCTGCGCATTAGTCCCCCATTCGCAGCGGCCCGCCGACACTCAGTAGGCACGCATGCGCACTGCGTTCGTCCCGCCTCCAGCAAGATGGCGGAGGCAAAGTAGCAAGGGGGCGGAGTGCTGCCGCCGGAAACCCAGCTGCTGCTGGTGATTGCTGCGGGCGAAGGCCCGGGAGCAGCGGGTCGAGGTTGGGGAGATGCTGTTCCCAGCAATCGTTGTTGGGTACCGGTGTGGAAGGTGAACACAGAGCTGCCTTCCCGGGCCCCCGGTGTCCCCTATCTATGTACGCCTCCCTGTGCTCGGGTCTAGTGGCCACCTTGCCCGCTTCTGTACCACTCCCTCCTCTCGGGTCCGGGAGCTCCGGAGGCGGCAAAGCCTGTGTCCCGCAGGGGAGGAAGTGCCCGGGCGGCGTCCGAGCTTCTGGCCGTAGGGCGATCGTCTGGCAGGTGAGTGAGGCTGCGGGCATTACGTCTCCTTCCGCTGCAAATCTAGGCTTTACCCCGCCGCTGCTCGGGACCTTAGTGGTACTTGGCCCGACTCTGCGGCTCTCTTGTCTCTGTGTCCCACCCTCTTCCCGCCCCCAGGTCCCCCTTCAGGCCCCTAGTTGGCCCCTGGCTTTGCTGGACTTCCATTCTCTCCCAGTGGCTGGGGTCGTGACGCCTGCCGCCCTCCGCACCTTTCCTGGCCCCTGATGAAGCCTCACCCCATACAAGAGGTCTTTCCTTCGGGTTAGGTGGGTGGGGAGCCCCTCCTACGTTAATCACCTCCTCATCTTCCTCGTTTCGACCCTCCATTTCCCTTTAAAAGTGTTTAACTGCCTAGGAAGATTTACACATGTATAGAGTTACAAAGAAAAGCCTGATTATCCAGAGGCCAATGAATTTTGTTCACCTTGATTAGGGAATCAAGATCCTAGGAGAAGGGGATGGTTTGGGAGTTTGACTCCTTCGCCCATCGAACTCTTCTTGCAAAGTGGAGGAATGGTGCCAGTGATGACAAATGATTGTTAATCTAAATTAATTGTTGTCGAACGATAAGTAAATCTTTAGTCTCTGAACTTTGGAGGTGGGGGTGTAAATTTTCTAGATCTAGTGAAAGAATTGAGAAGTGTTTGTTTTAAAAAAAGGCTTTATCGATATGAGATATCATGTCATGAATGGCACGAGAAAAGATAAGTGATTTATTTTTTTATTCAGTGTTAGATTAAATTACCCATTGAAGCAATAGAATCTCGGATTATACAAGCCCTTTGTTTTATTTAGAAAGGACTAAAATGGAGAAAAGCTTTTTAAAGTCAAAACTTCTCAAATTTCTCAGATTCTCCATAGTTGCTACTACTTAATCCTTATATACCATTTTGCATTATCTATAAACTTTAAACTGTGCCAGTCTCAGTTCTCCCAATTTTTTTACCGGGGGAATGAGGAGTCAGAGTTAATAATATAAGCCACTGCCTTAAACAACATGGTGCTGTGCCAGAGTTCATAAATGCAAACTGGAGGATCATGGTGGAAGTAGCAGAGGAAGTTGCCATGGCTGAATTCTCTCATCTTTTCCTATAGCTGGATAATGTGTCATGAGCCCCCATAATTTTAAGAGTGGCATTATGAATCAAAATGATAACTTGTCCTTTGAGATTAAAAATGGATGAACTCTTTTTGTTACATTAAATTGAGCAGTCTCCGGGATGCCAGGATAACTCAGCAGGTTGAGCGCTTGCCTTACAACCGCAGGGTCCGGGATAGAATCCCAGTCCTGGCCTGTGCAAACCTGTATGCTAAACTGTGGAGCAACTGGTAACTGCTGGGATAACTTGGAGGCAAAAGGTCTCGTCTCCCATGCTAAAGGCCCCCAGTTCGATTCCTGCCCCATGTGACCCCATATCCACCTGTGTGGAGTGGAGCTATGTCACAACTAATGATATACAACTACAGAGACTGCTCTGGGCCCTCCCCTCTTCTCTCTCTCTCTTTCACTCTTTCTACCTCTCATCTCTCAAACAATTAAATCTTTTTTTTTTTTTAATTGAGCAGTATCATTTTGTTTAAGTTATGCTGGTGCTCTTCAAAGTTATTGAAGCACAAACTATCCTTGCCCTGTTGGAATTCTTTACTAAAATCTTTTAACATATGAGTTATAATTGGCCTGACTGATTTGTTTACTTTTCATTCTACCTCGTGACACATATGTTTTCTCCTTTGCTGTAGACCAGCAGTCCCCAACTTTTTTGTCACCAGGGACCAGTTTCATGGAAGAGAATTTTTCTGCAGACCAGAAGTGGGGTGATGGTGTGGAGGGGCTGGTTTGGGGATGATTCAAGCACATTACATTTATTGTGTACTTTATTACATTGTAATATATAATGAAATAATTATATAATCACTGCCTGAGCTCCACCTCGGATCATCAGGAATTAGAATTCAAGGGTGTCCAACTGTTGGCTTCTCTGGGCCACATGGAAGAAGAATTGCCTTGGCTACACATACTGTATACTGACACTAATGATAGCTGATGAGCTAAAAAAAAAAAAATTGCAGAAACATCTCATTGTTTAAGAACGTTGGGCAGCATTCTAAACCATTCTGGGTGGCATGTGGCCTGTGGGCCTCAGGTTGGACAAGCTTGCATTAGATTATCATAAGGAATGTACAACTTAGATCCCTTGCATGCACAGTTCACAGTAGGGTTTCATGCTCCTATGAGAATCTAATGCCACCCCTGATCTGACAGGAGGCGGAGCTTAGGCAGTAATTCAAGCCATGAGGACCGGCTGTCAATTTGCAGATGAAGCTTCGCTTGCTGGCCTTCCACTTACCTCTTCCTGTGTGGCCTGGTTCCTAACAGGCCCCTGATCCACAACCCAAGGGTTGGGGACCCCTGCTGTAGACTTTATGACCCTTTTAATGAATTTCTTAAATTTAGAGAGATTGTTCAGTTTTAAAGAGGGGAGATTTTTTTGTTTTATTTCTATATGGGCTAGTTGATTCATTTGTTGCTAGCCTTCAAGTTTCTACTGCATGTTTTTAGAGCTGGTTGTCTCTCAGTTTTGGGCTTTTGGGCTGAAGAGAGGACTGCTTAGCCTCAATGGCTCACTGCCTCTGGGAAGATAATTTGAAGCATTGTGTCAGAAGACATTTCCAACCACAAACTCTCCTTAAAATCTCTCATTCTTCCACTCATAGAGAACCTATTTTCTTTCACACCCTCTTGTTATGAACCTGTGTTCATTCGACCCACTAGTCTACTGCTAATTTCATTTGCTTCCCTATGTGACCAGTATCTCATGGTCTTCTATTTTTACTAAGCTTTAACTGATGCCCTAGATAATACTTTACTTTCTGTAGATTCACCTATCCTAGTCCCCAGTACTGAGAAAGCCTCATAACCAGCTTTGTCATTTTGACCTGAAATCCTGAAATCCTGAAGATGCAAGAGACAATTATGTAAGGGTATCAGTTAGTTTTCATACCAGTTTGTTCTCTGCTCTCAGCTGGTTCTTTACTATTGATTGTGTTCCATTTTGTCTCATTTCTTAAGGGTGTCTATAGCAAATAACTTGATCTCTTCTTTTACTGAGAGAAATTTCAAGTGTCTGCAGCATACTCCTTTTAATTCCATCTCTTCAATCTCAGTATCATTTTCTTACTTACTCAAAAGCAAGCCCCTCCAGATGTGCCCATGATCATCCCTCTCCATCTTTCTTTCTCTAGGACTATTATCACTCCTTCTTCATTCTCTCCCTTTTTATCCTACATAGATGCTTACATCTTTTATGGGGCTGCCAAATATGTGTACAGTGCTATGTGCTGGACAACTCAAGAAAGCCAGTCTGAATCTTGAGCCTGCTGTATCACTGTATTTTCATTCTTTAAAGATGCATTCTTTCATCCCAGTAGCCTGATATAGTAGAAAGATCATTGACTTTTGAGCCACATAGATGGGTTTGAAGTCTATTAAAACCACTTTGTGGCTATGTGGCTGGGCAAGTTACTTCTCAGACTCTATTCTTTAATCTATAAATTAGAATGTTATACTTTATATTGAACTCATAGAGTTGTAATTAAAGGAGTTTGACACATGTTAAATGTCTCTCCAAGTGTTTGGTACATTATGAAGTTCTTAGTAAATGTACACTGTTCTTTCCATTGCACTCCAACTTCTTTACTATTTCAGCACTGAAATTGCTATTTAAAAATCATTTATGACCTCCTATCACCAAATCTAATGGTCTTTCCTCAGTCATCCTTGGTTTCTTTAGATCATTTGTGAAATAGAGGAATAAAATGATCTGCTTACTTGGTTCTTCTTCATGTGCTTTCTAAGTCTCCTACTTAAAAAAAAAAAGTTTCTTCACTTTTCCTGCACTGCCTTGCTTTTGCTCTTTCCCCTAAACATAGCTGTTTCCTATATCCATTAGGGTGCAAACTGGATTTAAAAACAAAAGAATGTATTGGGTCATATAATTGGCAAGCACATGGATAGAATTGGCTTAAGAGTAGTTTGTTCATAGTCTTATACCATCAAGGCTGAGGATCTATTTTTCTCCTATTCTCTCAACCTTGTCCTATTTGGGCATCATGTTCATACTGGCTTCCCTCCTAGTAAAAAGGTGATTATCAGCAATGTTCATATTATAGCCTTGTTCATTTACTTCCAAAAGGAGAGAGAAGGCTTCTCTTTACCCACACTTTTCCCAAAAGTTCTAAGCTCTACTCTGATTGAATGAATGAAGATCATGCTGCCAAGTCTGTCACAATATCTTTGTCAAGAGGGATGGAATTATTCTAATTGGCTTAGCCAGTGGAAAAATTTCATCTGAAATAAAGGGGGAGTAGAGTAAATACTGGGGAGATAACCAGTGTCTTCATGATCTCTATGCTTTTTACTGTGTTGTTTTGGTGATTGTATCCTTTTAAAAATGGTATATGTGATCTGTCCAGAAAGTATGCAGCCATGTAACCATTCTCATTCTATTGGCAATGGCTGGATTTTTTTCTGAACAGCCCTCATAAATCATCATTTTTGTGTAGTTGACTCTCAGTTCTATAACTCTGCTTCCCACTTCCACTTCTTGCTATATATCTCTTAGATGTGCTGCTGTAAGCTTAACTCATAACCCAACTGAATCAATTTGTTTTTTATCCACCTACCCTCACCTACTGAGTTTACTTGTGCACATATATATATGTATTTCTCTTCTTGATTTCTTTTTTTTAACCACCGTTCTTTCAGCGACCCAATCTTGAAATCTTGCAGTTATCTTGGTTCTTTCCCACTTTTATCACTTGTCCGATCTTGAATACATTTTATATTAGTTCATCTCCAGGTTATATAATACCCAACTAACAGTGATTTAAACGTACCTCACATAAAAAGAAGTCCCGGGTTGGAGGCTTCCATGGCTAATCAGTAGAGCTCTACAGGGATATTATCAAGCATCCAGTTGCTTTCCATCATTATCCTTAGTGTGCTGACTTGTCCTCAGTCTTGTCTTCTCATGGTTACAGATTGCACTTTCTGCTCCATGGGTCACATTCTTACACAACCACCAAAGACAAGAGGAAGTTTGCCCTCTCATCTCTTGATTAGACAAGTAATGCTTATAGAAGCCTTGTAGCAGATGTTCATCCTGGCACCTCATACCCTGGTTGCATGGGGGCAAGAAAATTTAATATCTGGCATTTCAGTCTAGGAATAAGTTGGGCAAAGGGCTGCAGGGTTGGTAATCAACAATGTCAGTGACATACTTCCACAGTATTATATGGGGAAATAAGTTTAAATAAATGAGAATTTCCAGACAGTTGTAGCAAAATTAAAGCACTGTTTACCCCAAGAGTTGATAAATTATAAGCTATGTGTAGGATTTTGGCCAAACATTTAGATAGTCATAGATGACTGGTTAAAATTGGGATTATTATGTAAAATTGAGATATTTGAGTGATATATCCCAGTTCTTTTAAGGTTGATGTTAAAGTACATTTAAAGTCTGCCTGGTGAAGCCTGCTGAAAAACTGTACATAAACAACTATTAGGAAATAGGTTTGTGGTTCCCCTTGGTATGGAAGGCATTTGGAATTATATGGTTACATTTTTTGTTGTCCAGTGATTGTGAGGTCCTACTGTCAGTTAGTGGGTAGAAGCTACATACACTAAGTGTCCTGTGATGTTGCCCGCAAAAATGCCACTAGTGCCCCTACACATTGAAATAGGCAAATGATTTGCTTTTTGAAAGAATTCACTGAGGTTTATCTGTATTCTTATATTGTAAGTGACAGAAAACCAGATTTAAACTGCTTAAACACTAAAGGGAATGACTAGATCTTGTATTTAAACTTCTCTAAGGCTTCATCTAGGGCTCACATGAAATCATCAAGGACTTGGATCAATTTCTCTGATTCACTCTGCTGTTATATCCCTTTGTTTTGGTTTCATTCTTAGGCTAACTTATCTCATGGCAGCAAATTACTGTAGCACTTCCAGACAAAATACCTCCTTTTACATATAAAGTAAAATGAAGAATATCTTTTATATTTGGTTTTGCAAGTATTTGTTGAGTACCATCACTGCTGAAACCTTCCCTAATACGTACCACTAAAAAGTTGATTACTTCCTCTGTGCTGCTACAGTTTTATTATCTATATACCTCTATTATATATCATACTCTATGGGTATTATTTTTATATGTTTAATGCATTACCTTGTCTTAAATACCTTTGTATTCTAATGTCTGGAATATTCTCTGACTTAGTTGAACACATTAACTGTTTATGGAAAGAATTAATGAGTGACATAGAAAAGAAGGATGTGGCAAGGGGTTGAGCAATATAAGAAGGCCCCGTTCCTTCAGTAGTAGTTATTGAACTGTGAATTATGTACATTCTACTCCATCTACCACCAAAGAATATATGTGATGCTCTTGTGATTAATAGAGTATAAATTTATTTGAAAGCCTTACTGAATTCTAGTAGCATATTTGTCATTATTTTCTCAAGAAAATGAGAAGTAGTTGCCATCATTTATTAATTCAACAAATTTTTATTTTATTTTACTCTTTGAGAGAAGGTGAGAGAGAGAGAGAGAGAAGGGGGGTGGGCCCAGAGCAATCTCCATAGTTTTGCATCATTAGTTGTGACATGGTTTCATTCTACACAGGTGGATGTGGGGCTGTGCAGGGCTGGAACTGAACCAGGGGGTTCCCACATGGGAGGTGAGAACCTTTCCCGTGCTACTGAGCCATCTCAGCAGTTACCAGTTGCTCCAGTTGCACCACGGTTCAGCATGTGAGGCTTGCATGGGCCAGGGTTATGAATAAAACCCTGAACCTCGTGATTGCGAGGCAAGCACTCAACTGCTGAGCTATCCTGGCATCTCCATTCAACAAATATTTTTGAGGGCCTGCTGTGTGCACATAATGTGGCAACAATGGTAAACAAAACTGAGCTTGTGCTCTGTTTGAGCTTAAATGTTAGTGAGGGACACAGTCAATAAATATTATACAAGTGTGTACATACACACATACACATGTCTGGTAGTTAATTAATAGGCTTTGAAGTAAAATAAATTAGGTCAGAAGACAAAGAGAGTAAGGGGATGCTACTTTAGATAGGTTGATGAGGGAAGGGCTTGTTGAAAAGGCCTTTGAGCGGAGACACATTCATCCAGTGATGGAATAAGTCATGAAACTGGGGCGGGGAAAATGTTCAGGTAGAGGGAACTGCAACTTCTAAGATGGAACTGTTTGGCATGTTGGAAGAACAGCAGGGAGGCTAGTGTGACTGCTCAGATTTAGTAAAGGGGAGAGTGGGAGAGCAGGTGGGAGGACAGGCTGTAGGAAGGTGGGGCGGTGAGGGTGGGGAGGTCAGGTGGAAGAACAAGTGGGAAGAGGCCAGATCAGGTAGGGCATTGGAGTTCATTTAAAGACTTGATTTTATTTGGGGTAAGATGGAAACTATTAAAGGGTTGTAAACATGGGACTATCCAATTTGACTTGTTTTTTGAGATGATTACTCTGGCTTTGTATAGAAAATTGATTGTACAAGGCAAGAATAGAAGCAGGAAAGCCAATTTGGAATATCTTTTAATCTCAGTTTGAAAAGTGGTGCTTGGACAAGATGGTAGTGGTGGAGGAGCAAAGAAGTGGTCAGATTTGTGATATATTTAGAATGTAAAGTAACTAGAATTTGTTAATGGATTAGATGTGAAGTGTGAGAGAAAGAGAAGTTATTTTGACATGAGCAACTGGATGAAAGGTGGTACGTTTTACCGAGATGGGCCTATGGTAAAAGGGGTAGGGGATTGGTGGGAAGCAGATTTACAGGTTTAAATCAAGAGTTCTGTTTTGGATGAGGCTATATTGAGGTACCTATCAGATATTCAAGTGGAGACATTGAATAGGAATGTGTATCAGGAGTTGAAGGGAGAGGTGAAACTAGAGGTATATGTTTGGAAATTGTCAATGTAGAGATGGCATTTAGGGCATAGGAGCAGATGAGATCACCTGGGGAGTGAACATGGGATTCATGAAATATTTTGATATTAAAAATTATTTCTTATATCAAAGTTTGGGAGCCACTGGTTTGGACAGTAATAGTTATGCATTCAGTATGGTGAGGATAGTAAGTAATTCTCTGAGAAATGTGGGACTTGACCTGGACTTAAGAGGATAGAAAAAGTTTTTCCTTCTCTTGTGCCAAGCACAGTTCATGGCATACCATGAATATTGTTCAGGTTCTGGTGAATGAACAAAAAGCACTTAGGCTAGGGAACAGCTTGAGCAGAGGTGTAGCAGCCAGCAAAACCAGGTGTTTTAAAAGAAACTCAGAGAATTGGAGAAGATAGTTTGTGCTGGCAAGTAGTGAAAAATAGGATTGGTTAGTCTAGTCAAGGCTTTAAATACTGAAATGACAGTTATACTTAACTGTGTGGTCTATTGATTTTCAACCCTATTTCTGTTGTTAACACAGAGCCTCTAGTTCCTGGCCTCAGTAAATATTGAATAAGCGAATGTGGAATTCCCAACATGTAAGATTTATCTTTACTGTTCCGTCTCAGTAAAGTATCCTTAGAATGCAAACTATGTTAAGTTATATAGGGATAACCTTATGTTTGCTTCAGTTTATTGTTTTTTGTAATGATAAGCATTAAAAACATATACTTTATTATTGATATCAAATTACTTGAGACATATCTCACAGCTGGTCAGAAAATCAACACTGAGGTTGAAAAATGGCTGCTCAAGAAAGTGAGGAGCTATCACAGTCTTTATTCAGAACCTAACAGTTACTTTGTTTTTATAGGAATTACTACTTGAGTCCTTTTTTTTAGACCATTTTCTCCTTTAGTAAATTGCTTTAGAATTATGAGAGTATTAGCAAGAAAACTGGAGACAGTATATCTTCGGAGATCTAATTATTATTTTAAAGTTATATCATTTTAAATACTAAATATAATTAGAAATTATCTCTATTCTAAATGATTAGCATGTCATAAATTTATATAATTTAAATGTTAAAAAGAAATTTACCTGAATAATTCATACTGAGATAAAATTGAAATTTTAAAGTTACATTTTGAATTAATTATCTTTTTATACTTAAGATTCTTTAAGTTTGTGATTATTTTCTTTAGTTCTTATACTCCATAAAATTTTATATGGTTATTAAAGAAAATTTAGGAAATGCATTAAAAACTTTTAGAACTGAGACACAGAACCAAAAAATAAGAGAAAACAGAGGGGGAAAAAATCATAGAACAGCGTCAGATTAAAATAACTGATAGAAAGAAAAAAGCAAAGAAGCAATCTAAACAAAGATCTACCAGAAAACAAAAGATAAAATAGCTATAGGAAATCCTCATATATCAGTCATCACCCTAAATGTACTAAACTCACCAATAAAAAGGTACAGAGTAGCAGACTGGCTGAAAAAACAAAACAAAACCCAACCTTATGCTGCCTACAAGAGAAACACCTTAGCCACAAGGACAAACACAGACTCAAAGTGAAAGGGTAGAAGACAATACTGTAAGCAAATGGCATCCAGAGAAAAGCAAGTGTAGCCATACTTATATCTGATGAAACAGACTTTAGGATAAAAAAAGTAATAAGAGACAAAGGTGGACATTTCATAATGATAAAAGGGGCAATATAAGAAAAAGACATGACACTTATTAATATATATGTATACCCCCAACCACAAAACACCAAACTTTACAAAGCAATTGAGAGAACTAAAAGGAGATACTGATAAAAACACAATTATAGTTGGGGACCTAAACATCTCATTGAAAGCCATGGATAGATCATTCAAACAGAAAATAAATAAGGGAATATCAGCTTTAAATGATACATTATAGCAATTGGACATATTAATAATTGACATTTACAGGATATTTCATTCTACAACACAAGACTACACATTGTTTTCTAGTATACATGGAATATTCTCCAGGATATGAGGTTGGGAATTAAGTTTTTTGCAAACTCATCCTAGAAAAACTGCTACATACCTCATTGCTGAGTATCACTGTGGTCACCTTTGAAGTACTGACCTTGGGAAGCTATGCAGTGATGCCAGGAGCTAGTCCACTCTTCAAAGCAATTTTGGAACTCTTTGTCTGAAATGGCCATTAGAGCTGCTATCCTATTACCCCTGATGTCCTGAATGTCATCAAAATGTCTTCCTTTCAATATTTCCTTTATCTTAGGGTAAAGAAAAAAGTCATTGGGGGCCAGATCAGGTGAGTAGGGAGGGAAACAAATACAGTTATTTGTTTCCTCGCTACAAACTCTCTCATAGACAGTGCTGGGTGAGCTAGTGCATTGTTGTGATACAAGAACCATGAGTTGTTGGCAAAAAGTTCGTTGTTTTCATCTAATGTTTTAATTCAGCCTTTTCAACATTTCCAGATAGTCAACTTGGTTGACTGTTTAGCTGGTATAAATTCATGATGAACAATCTCTCTGATATCAAAAAAGGTTAGCAATATGGTTTCTACTCTTGATTTGGACCAATGGAACTTTGTTGTCATGAAGAATTGACTGACTTCCATTGTGCACTTGGACTCTCTGTTTCATGGTCATATTGGTACACCCATGTTCTGCCACCATTGATAACATGGCCCAAAACATCATCTTGCCTCTCCTAAAGGTCTTGGCAAACTTTGACTCTCCTTTGCTTTTGTTCATTGCTGACCACCTTTGGGACTATTTTTGCACACAACTTTCTCATGCCAAAAATTTATGTGAAGATTTTCCTGTTTATTGATGTTTACTTAGTTTGCTATGCTTCTCGCAGTCAGCCGATGATTTTAACACACAGCTCAACCAATTTTCCAATGTTTTTATCAGTTCTGCTCATTACTGGCCACTCTGACCTCTCTTTATCAGTGACACTTTCTCTCCCCTCAGAAAAACGTTTAATTCATTTGTACACTGCCGTTTTCTTCATGACATTATCCCTATAAATTTGGACTTACATGTCCCTGATTTCACGTCCACTCTCGCCTAGTTTAACAAGAAATTTCATGTTTGTTTGTTGCTCTAATTCAAGCTCAGACAACCTTGCGACAGCACACAAAAACATGCAACAACAATAATGAACGCCATTCAGCAAGACACCACCACACGTTGATGAACACAGCTGTGAGACCCTGCTATATCAAGGTTATGAAACCTTACTGAGTTGTTTGCACAGTGCTTCCAATGTTAGCACACAATGGTAAGTTCGAAAACTTAATTGTCAGACCTGGTAGACCATATGCTGGGTCACAAAACCAGCCTCAGCAAATTAAGAAGATTAAACTCATACCAAGTGTATTCTCTGACCACAGAGTTTTGAAATTGGAGATTAACTGCAAAAAGAAAGCAGAAAAAACCACATGGAGATTTTAAAAAATACAGATAACATCCCTAAGCTCATCAAATAAAACCATTGTAATTTTTGTCTTCTCCCATTTATCCCTCACTCCCTCTCTCTTTTTTTCTTTTTTCCTGTGCCTAAGACTTTCCCCCACTTTCATCATAGTATACATGTATGTGTATATATCTCTTTAATTTTTTAACATTAGGTTACATGTATTTCTTAGGATATTTTGTAATTATTATTGAGTATATAATAATACCATTGAGAGAATTATTTTTCTTAACTATTCCTTGCAGTTGGTTACTTAGTTTTCTATTTTTTAAATCATGTGCAATGAACGAACATCTTAGCACATTCTGGATTTTTTTTTCTTTATTTTGACCTTTTCCTTAGAATAGGGTCATAGACAATGACTTCACTGGATTATATACTACAAAAATTTTTATGGTCCAAAATACATGCTGCCAGGTTGTACAATACTTTATACCCCAAATACATGTTAATAGGTTTTAAATTAATCTTAATGGGGAAAAACTTAGGACCTACAAAGGCGCTAAGCTTAAGTGATAGGCTAGGTGAGGCTTTTGTTCATCTCCAGGTATTTCTTTAACATATATTACAGATCATACATAAAACATAAAATGAAGAACTTAATGTGTTGCTGTAAACATACATGAAATGGTTACCCAAGTCAAGAAATAGAACACTGGGGAAGCTGGAATGGTTCAGTGGCTTGAGTGCTCACTTTGCAGCCCTGGGGACTGAAGATCGAATCCCAGCCCTGGCCATTGCAGACCCATATGCTGAACTGGGGAGTGCCCCCAGTTCAGTTCTCACGGGGGAGAGACCTGGGCCCAGTTCCTCCCCTGTGCAGCCCCGCACCCACCTGTGGAATGAAACTATGTGGAAAAGCCGATGATGTGTAACTATGGAGACAATTCTGGGCCCTCCCCCTTCTCTCTATCTCTGTCTCTGTCTCTCTCTGTCAAAAAAACAAACAAACAATAAAAAAAATAATAATAAATCTTTGAAAAAGAAATAGAACACAGCCATCATCCCAGAACTGTTCTCTCTTTCTTGTTCCTGGTCTCAAAGAGAAAGCTTTTAACATTTCACTCTATTTGTTGGCCCAAGGTATTTTTATTTTGTTTTGTTTTTGTTAAGAACTATATAATATTAAAGAAGTTTTTTTCTGTACTTAGTTAACTAAGAATTTTGCTTTTTTGTTTATTAAATTAATTCTTTTGGGGGGACAACTTTTCATTGTCATATGAATTTTCTCCTTTATTGTTAATATATTGAATTCTATTTCATTTTTAAATGTTAAATGTAACCTTAGTCTTGGGGTGAACCTGATTTTATTTTTTTGACAGAGAGAGAGATACAGAGACAGAGACAGAGAGAGAACTGAACTGGGGGAGCTCCCAGTTCAGCATATGGTTCCGCACGGGCCGGGGCCGGGATTCGATCCCTGGTCCCCGGCGCTGCAAAGTGAGCGCTTAACCCACTGAGCCATCCCGGCTTCCCCGAACCTGATTTTTAACAACTTGGTTTTACTGAATTATTCTTTTTATATTTTACTGGATTCGGTTTGTTAATATTTTGATGATGATTTTTGCATCAGTGTTAATGAGTGAGATGGCCTATATATTGTTCTTTTCAAGATTTGAAATCAACATTATGCTAGCCTTATAAAATGAGCCGACTCTTGTTTTGTCTTCTGGAAGAGATTGTGTATGAGTAGAATTATTTCTTCCTTAACTGATTGTTAAAATTCTGGTAAAGAAGCACCAACTTTGGAGCATGCTTCCAGTACAGCTTAAGCACAGTGATCCTCATGCTGATCTCCAAGTACATGTTGGGTGGCTGGCTGCCATGAGTCGGGGGTGGGGGGAATTGCTGCCATAGCGAAGCCTTCAAAATCAGTATTTCTTACTTTTATAATAATATGCATTTAATACTAAGCATTTTCCTCTAAGCACTGTTTTAGCTACTATCTTACTCAAATTTTTTTTTTTTTTTTTTTTTTTTTTTTTTTTTTTTTTTAATTTTTTTTTTTTTTTTTTTTTTTTATCTTTTCACATTTATAGAGAGAAATTATCTTTTTGTCTTCAGTGCATAGTTATTTCTGTTTTACTTTTTGACAGATAGAGAGAGAGATAGAGACAGAGACAGTTAGAGAACCAAACTGTGGGAACTCCCCAGTTCAGCATGTGGGTCCTGCCTGGGCCGGAGCCGGGATTCGATCCTCGGTCCTCATGGCCTCAAAGCGAGCGCTCAACCCGCTGAGCCGTCCCGGCTTTCCCCTCAAATTTTTTTAAAAGATTTATTTTATTGTTTTTGACAGAGACAGGCAGAGAGAGACAGAGACAGATGCAGAGAGAGACAGAGAAAAGGAGGAGGGCCCAGAACA
>PVKE010019046.1:0-28888 GCA_004027555.1 Craseonycteris thonglongyai | reverse complement strand
GCGCCGAAAGCGGGTCTTGGGCTCGGGCGGCGGCTCTGCGGAAGCTTGGTCAGTGCGGTGCCGAAAGCCCTGCGCGCACAGGCCGTAGCTCGGGCAGCAGCCGCTCTACGCTCCCGGCTCTGTTGAGACCGCCGGATTCACTCCAAGCACGTCCAATGCAGCTGTGCCCACTCAAGCCCCAGCCCTCACTCCAAGAGCCGTGTCCTCAGAAGGCGCTCCCTCACAGTCAATCTCCTCCGTAAATCAGGGGTGCTGAGCCGTTGTGGGCTGGTGCCCTGCTCTCACCCCGCCCGCCGGGAAGTGCCGCCGCCCTGCTCCACAGTCCCTGTTCCACTTTAGGCTCTGTGATCTGATTAGGGCACTGTGTGCTGTCCCTTGAGTTCAGATGTTAAATTGTCCACATTCCTGTGGGGCTTCCACGCTCCCTAGGTCTCGGCTTCCAGCCCGCCCTCGATCCAGGTCCACTTTGACCATCGTCCCCCAATCCCCCTTTGTTTTTGCCAGCCCCGGGCCGCGCTCTGAGTCTCTGTCCCCGAACCGCTGCTTCCCTTTCCCTCTCCCGCTCCCCCCTTTTTCCTCTAACCTTTAGGTGTTGTTCTGCGTTGTGTGATTCTCTCAGTTGAGGTTGCTTCTCAGGGTTTCCCCTGTGGATTCCCCTTTGTTCATAAGTCCCTTCCCAGGCAGGTATCGAAGTTCTCCTCTCATGCCGCCATCTTTTCTCACGACAGATTTCTGTCTGCATCTACAGAGAACCTGTCAGGCAGCAGACTGGAGATCTCTGCTGCCCTGGGCATCAGCTCCAGACCAGGCCCTGGGCACTCAGGAAGGAAGGCAAATGCCAAAAGGCTGCAGAGCACTCAGACCTGTTCTTTGAGCCATTATCAGTGAGGTGGGGAGAACACTGTTAATCACCAAGAAAGCTGGAGGAAGAGGCACTGAGGCAAGATGACTAACCGTTGCCTCCTGGAGGCCAGATGATCCAAACTTTAAAGGGCCAACAAAGCAATAACTGTCAGGAAAACACACAGCCCACAGAAGGGAACAGTGGAGAAAGAACACTGGGAACAGCTTGAGGAAATAAAAATGGAATCAGATAATTCACGGAGGAGAGACAAAAGAAGAGCTGTGCAAAGATTTGGCGTTAGGTGGGCTGGGCTGCTAAATGGCATCTTTTTCACCTGAATAGCTGACTGGGACCTGGATCACCAACTGGTGGGGACTAACCCCTTCAATGTAGACAATGCAAGCTGCCAGCACCAATGCAGAAGCTACCCAACTCCACAAGTGTCCCAGGGCAGTGGCACTAACCCCCAGAACCACCCACAGAGGACCTGGCTGCCAGGCACACATTCAAGGTTGTTCAGATGGACAGATGAACAACCCCAGATGAACCACCTGGGGATACAGAAGAGTTTCTAAGCCTGTGAGGTTCTTTGTGGCAAATAAAGCATTAAGTGGAAACTGGTAGCCTAGACTGTAAGTGCTGGCTGCTTAAAGTTGATGCATTGATTAGTTTGGAGACAGAGAAAATGCTACAATTATCATCAACCACAGTTCACAGGTGAACTATTAGTCCCATGTAGAATACATATGCTGAAAGGGAAAATATTCTATTTCCTATAATACCTAAATTACAAAATGAAAGAAATTGCTGGAGTTTGGTAAAAACTGAATTATATCAGTATGCAAAGGAATCTTCCACAGAATTGTGGTTCCCAAAGGGCAAATGCAACAGGGGGTCAGTGGCTGATACAAGGACAGAGGGACTCATGCCTTTAGAGGCCACCATGACTTCACTGGAGGGGCGTTGGGAGGCAGGTGGTCCTGGCTTTAAATGGAAGTCCTTCCGCTCTGTCATATGAGTCAGATGGGCACTGTTTCAATGTTTTGGGTCACTATCTCTGGTCAAAAAGGCACTCCATTTCTTTAGAGCAGCTGTATTTGAGACAGCCTCCCCAGGCCTGGGAGTGCACAGCACATCCATCAAACCCTGATAGTGCTGCCCCAGTGGCTGGGCCCTCATCCACAAGGTTCCAGGCGTCATATGCCAGGGAAGGGCACACTGTCCTTGGTGAAGGGCCAACTGGAAAGCTCAAGGACCGTGATCCGCTGCTGAACAGTCTTCTGAACACTGCCAGGGGGTTCTCCACCATGAAGTCCCACACAAGGGTACAACCCTCCTCAGAATCCAAGCTGTCACCTCATTTGAGATGTTGGGGGTGACAACTTAACTCCAAGAAAACTGCTATCACAGAACACATGCAATGGCTTGGTTTGTCTGAAGGAGACACCAGATAAATTCCCAAATCCATGAGAACCATGCAATACAAGTTCAGCCAAAGAAGGCACAAGAATGCTGCTACTCAACAAAGTAAGAGGGCTGGCCTTCCCTCAGGAGGATCCACCTTTTGTGTTGCACATGTAGATACAAACGTGGTCCACACAGTCACTGCAAGTGACAAAGTTAACCCATAGGCATCATGAATTTGGTAGATGATGTTGAGTCTCACTGGTCATGTTTGTCATGTGATGTCAAATCAGTACAGGCTGCGTACCTACACCATTCCAAATGCCCTGTGTGCCTCATTTTGCACAAACACATATGGCTTTAATTACCACGAGCCAGGCTTGGGTCAGGGAAGACGTGTAACTTTTAAGTTCTGTAGGATTTGGAGTATGACTGTCAAGGGCTATGGAATCCAAAGGTTTATTCAGAAATGGCAAATATTTACTTCTTATATAGAAAATTTTAAAACATGTAGAAATAAAGTGGCGGTGCTTCAATTTTGTGTGTGGGAGAAAAGAAGGCTCGGGAGTCTCACTGTCAAATAAATGCACAGAGGCTATTGTTGCCAGGACCTCACTCAACACTGTTTAAAAATGAGTTTGGTGCTCCACTTGCTGCAAGCAATTGTTGGGCCACTTTATGAAGACCAACCTCATTTGTTCCCAAGTACTTACTACAGTGCCCAGTACACAGTAGGTACCCAAATATGTGTTCAGTGAAGCAGAAGAGAGGAATGAGTCACTATCCTGTTTCTTGAACAACTGGGTGACAGCATCACAGTGGTCATCTCCCTTCGTTTGAGTGCTGCACAGAACTTGCTCTCCTGTTCTCAGAGCTCTCCACTCCAGGGCATGACATTCACTCCTGATGCCGTCGTGAGTTTAGTCTCTCACCACGTCTACTGACCTGAATCCTAATTCATTGAAATTCATATAAAGGCACATGAGCATTACATAAACATACATTCCATTAAGCAGAAATGCAAACATATCTTCATGTTTGCAGATAACCATCATTATCAGTTAAAAGCATAAACATGTGTGGCAAACAGGAGAAACAACTGGCCAAGCCACTCCTCTAGGATGCTCTTTCAGACCTCCCAAAGGACCACTGCACCACTAAATCCGGAAGCCATCGCAGGCCAAAGTCAAATTTAAAGAAGGCAACCATCTGTGAGCAGAATCCACAGTGTGCAGTTACTACTTTATATGCTCATTTATTTTAATTTCACTTGCTGAGAAATGGGGGCCCCACATTATGGTATGCTAGCACAATCCTTAAACCATTCACCACTGCCAACACCTTCAGTGACACCCTCATCTTTTAAGGTTAATTTGAATTCCAATAGGATATACATCAAGCATGCATTTCTAATTTATCTAATCTCACGATCTTCCAAGCAAGGCAAATCAGATAAAAAGTAACCTTGGCTTCTTCAACTGATGCAATAAAGAGCATTTCCTCTTAACTAACTTATTCTAATGTTTTATTTCAAAAATGTACGTCAAAAAAAGTGTTAGTTGCAAAAAGCAGAGATTAAATAGATTTCATTGAAATACACACTTGAAACAACAGAATAATTGAGACCCAATTTTGTCATGCTCCAGCAAGCAAGTGGGCTCTCAAGAGCCGGAATGAAGGGACAATTGAATACAATTCTGCTCAGCTCAACCGCACTGAACAGTCTAACCCAGGCAGTTAGTTGAAGACCAGCTATGTGTCATACAGATTAAGGAGTGCCTCCAGCCAGCTGTATCAGCAACACATCAGGATTATTCTCCCATGCTGCCTTTTTTAAAACAGGTTATAGTTTGGACTTCTTTTTTTTTCACTTTAATGAGGCTGTAAGGAAGATAACAAAGATCAAACTTGGAAGCAATTTAAAAGGTACAACAAAGAGGTTCAAGCACTTGGTTTAGATTCCCATTAATGCTCAACAATCCAGTCACAACAAAAGAGACCAACTCTAAAGGCAAAGCATATCAGCTTACTCACATATACACACAGCTGCACACATATACACACAGCTGCACACATACACACATAGCCACACACTCATACACACACAGCCGTATACACATATGTGCATATATACATACATGCAGTCACACATATACAATCACACACCACGCACCCATACACATACATGCATATGTGCACATGCATATCTAGACGTGTAGCCACACACACAACACGTAACAATCATACATTCATACACAGCCGCATACACAAGCCACTCATACATATACACAGCCATACACACATACACATGCACACACACATACACCCATGCAGCCACATACTTACACATTCATATACATAGTCATGCACATACACACAACCATACACATATATACATACATTCACACACACACATGCACACATCCATACACACATACACAATCACATACATCCACACACATCCGTACACATATAAGCACATCCAAACACAGCCACACACATAAAGACATACACACATACACACACACCCTTAAGTTAGGATACCATATACATGAATCCACTAGCAGTAAGGTAGGCCCTGTGAAGTGTGCCTCACTGGTGACATGAGATTTTGAGAGTTTTGGTTTAAGTAACAGGCACTGAAACAACAGCCAATTATGTGTGCTAGGCACTGCCCGTACAGCACCTCACTTATCCAATAAAGCAGATAGGATCCCTAACTCACTGATAAGAAGGCTCAGAAAAGCTAAACCATTTGCCCATGGGGCACATGGTGAGAAAGTGAGGAACTCAGGGTTAAAACTATTATACTTATGCCACAACTCAGTAATTGTTAAAATAGGAAATCTCAAGCATAGTTGCTCAACTGTCCACAACTAAGAACATGCTGATTTGCTTCCAGATACCACAGACATTCTTTACACTGGCCTCCAGCTAGCTGACGAGCTGGACCCACTAGCTTTACTCCCTCCATAAGACATCCATTCCCACAGAGGGCTGCAGGCCATCACTCCTACCTAGGGGGGCCTGTGCTTACCAGGAACCCACTGTCTTGATTCCCAACCATGTTCATGCAAGTGCCCTTGTAACAGCAAATATAAACTTGAATTAAATATTGTGGAAACTGAAAATGTTTGAGTGCATAAAAGGTCACCCCTTGGAAAACCACAGTAATTGCTTAGGAAAAACTCACTAAACATACAACACTGAGGGAGAATTATTTAAAATCTGGAAGGTGCTCCACTCAGAATTTTTTGAAATTCTTAGTTCTCACTCCATTTGAAACAAATAGAAAATCATAAATTGTGGTTTTAGTTTAAGCTAGAACAACAATTTGGAAGTCCAAAAAATGGTGAATGAACACATACACGAGGTGTGATAAAAAAAATATATGGCAAATGTTTAAAGTTTTAAAAATTTATTACAATAAAAGACACACTGCCATTAATCCCCCTCAAAATACTCCCTCTCGCTTTGAACACACTTATCCCATCATTCTTGCCACTTTGTGAAGCAGTTCTAGAAGTCATCTTTTGTGGGTATCTTTAGTTGCACTGTTGTGGTTGCTTCAAAGTCCTAAATCCATACAAATCGTTTACCTTTCATGGTCATTTTGACTTTGGGGAAGAGCCGAAAGTCACACAGTGCCAGATCCGGTGAATAAAGTTGATGAGGACACACTGTAATGTTTTTATTTGACAGAAATTGCCATTCCAGAAGCCATGTGTGACCTGAATCAATTGTGTGTGTTTATAAAATAAAATATTTACTAGATATCATTTGTAAGATTTTCCAATTTATTTGACTTTTCCCATTACTGGATCCCAGTCATATTGGCTGAGAGATACAGAAGCTATTTCCTATTTAAGCAGATCCCAAAGCACTTCAAGATATGTAATACAGACTGTTAATTAGGCTCTAATGCCTATTTTATACCATCAAAATTGTTGCCCAAGTTTTCTGCAGTCCCTTACTCTGTGAAAATGTCCTTCCTCCTAACCTCTGAAAGTCCTGGATTGACAGCTATCCAGTGCCCACAGGAACCTCCTGAGAGCAGAGAGCACAATGGCTTCCAACCCCTATTGTCAGCTGCAGAAGGACAGCCCATGCCCATCCACTTCACCTAGAATGGTGCCTGGCACAATGTAGATGCACAGTAAACTCTGTATATGCCCAAATATAAGGCAAGGATAATTTTTAAAACAGAAAAAAAACTGGTATTTTCTTATATAAGAAAGACCCCCAAAAATCAGGAATTATCTTCTGGAGGATGGGCCTTTGTAGTACAGGGTTCCCCTGCTAAGGTGAGTGTTCTAGGAACTCATCTGCATCAGTGTTCCCGTTCGCATTGTTGTAAGAGGCTGCATTCATCCTCAGTGAATTGTTTTTTTTTGGAGACTCTTTCAATGTGTTTGTTCATTTCATAATGGGTGATTTACACGAACAATGCACAGCATGACAACGCATCTGCCCACACCATGCTGAGTGTTCAGCAGTTTTTGACCAAACACAGCACCACCCCCATGGCCCCTCCCTATTCACCCAATCTCAACCTGAGAGACTTTTTTTTCTGTTTCCCTAGATGAAAAGAAGTCCTCAAAGGGAAACATTTTGCAGATGTGAAAGAGATGAAACAAAAAAACGGCAGAAGCACTAAAAGGCATCAAAATTGATGAGTTCAAAAACTGTTTTGAGCAGTGGAAAAAGCATCTCAATAGGTGTATTGAATCAAACGAAGAGTGCTTTGAAGGGTGACTGCAATTTAAACATGTAAGAATAAATACACAGATTTTTATAGATAAATTCTGGTTTTTGAGGGGTCCCCTCATATTAAAAGTCTTTATAAAGAAGTAGTCTTTGAATTACTCAATTTGGAACTGCAAAATCCTTTTATAAAGACATGTTGGCCTGCAACATCTCCATCAGTGCTAGTCAGGGGTGTTAAAGAGATCACCTTGCAAAACTAAAAACAAAAAATAAACAAGTTAGGCTGAGAAACTTAGTATACTGTTAGCAATTGCAATGGTTGGATAGTGCTATTAAAACAGAACTTTTTTAAGTTTGCTTTAAGAAGCAACACATAATGGCAAGTATTTTTCAAGAAGCAAATAAAGAGACCAACAGTCCTAACCTCAGGCAGTGGGTACTTGTAGCTTGGTATAAAATTTCCAGGAGCAGCATAATTAAGTGATTCAGCATAGGCCTCATCTCACATGGCTCAGGCGAAAGCAGAGCTGACAGGCTCTGCTACCAAGTTAGAGGTTCCAAGTGACACTGTGAGAACCCAAACCCTGATAAAAAAAAGATGTCAGCAAAGAGTGGAAAAAAACTGTTTCATGAACCAAACAGGAATTAATACCTTTTATACATCATGCATTCCCAATGCCTAGCAGTAACTAAATTAATAAACAATCTAGGTAGATATTTATCTACATACATAAAAAGTTTCCATATTCTAATTGGCCCAAAGTAGGTTTTAAGGAGTTTCTCATTGGTAAAATAGGGGACTGTCTTATATTTACAGTCACCTGCTACTAAAGCATATACGGTATTTGCTGAATAATAAAAAGTGCCCGTTTATTAAACAACATGCAGCTACATCCAGCATTCAGCTTTGCGATGAGGAAGCAAAGCCATTCCAATGAACAGTAAAGTACCAAAAGTCTATTTGGAAGTAATTTTCAGCTGAAGTCTGCTTGCCACACCTATAGGCTTGCTTAATGTATAACACTCTATGCAAGACCTCAGGTTGCCCATAAAGACTACTACTGACTATTAAATATCAATGGATAGAAAGCTGGATGGTATTAAAATCCCTACATCCACTACTTTTTCCTCTCTGAAGATGATCAGATATAAGACTGGATTTAATTCAGGCTCTTCCTAGAACCCAAACTTAGTCCTTATAAGGTGGGCCTGTGAAGAAGAATGGATCAAAGGTCACACTCAGTTAACACAACAAACAGAAAGGAGGAAAGTGTATTCTAAAGTTCCCTAAAACTCAGAAAACCATAAACATAGTCTGACAGTTACATGTGCCTATAGAGAAAGTCAATCAATAATCACAAAATTCGCTCAACAAAAAATTAATTTCCTGTCACTAAGTAGTAGTACTAGAAGTTATAAGTTCAACCCCTTGGACATTCTTTTCTAAATGCTACAAATGCCACCAGAGTTCCAAGAGCTGAGGTTACCTCCTAACCTTCCAATCAAATGCAATTCCCATAAGGTGAACTGGGAGCACTTCTGTAAACACATGGTCATCAAAATGTCCTAGTGTTTTATTAGAAGCATCATTCCAAAAACCATTTACTTCTCTGGCCTTTCACTAAAATACCTTAAAAACAAACAAACAAACAAAAACAACAGAAGAGTCTGAAAATCTGTTATACTTGTACTTGGATTTATTCACAATCAAAACCAAAGAAAAACTTCTTAATTCCCCTTCAGCAGTAATTCCAAGTAAAAATATGCTTTGACCATTCCTGAATCCCCATTCCCATAGGGGGAAAAAATAGTTTAGCAAAGTATGACATTTAACTCTAACGCTCAACATCCAAGGGTTCAAGTTCCTAACCTCGGGTATGCTGCAATACTGAGTAATTCAGAGAATTCTCTCAGCATCTCAATATTATATGAATTGGAAGGATTATCTAATTGGTTGATGCGCCACCGACTCCTTAAATGGTCAAAAGTACAGGAATACAGTTGTGTTCTCGAAAGTGAATGATAATTAAAGTAGATCAACAATGTTTTGGGGTGTGTTTTTTTTACCTTTAAGAGGGTTTTTCTACATTTAAAGAAAATATATAAAACGTGAGTACCTCGTTTCTCACTTAAGCCAGTATCCCATGGGCTATCCTCTCCTCCTAACCGTTGGCAAGGTGGCAGAGGGTGTGAAATTACACATTCTAAGTAGCTTTGGAAACCAAATCACTAAAACTCCAAGATAAGGTCTGTGATTAGAATCGAAGGAGTAGGTGCTATACAATGCAGGTGCACACACAACCACACACACACACCTGCAAATAAAGATCCACCTGGGAATGGAAACCTGCCTAAGAGCCCAGGAGAGGACCAAGGTTTCCTGACAGGCCGAATCCAAGGAGGGCTGGGCCAAACATTCTTCCTGTCCAGGTTAACTTCTTCTCTCCTGTTAAACAGAGTTTCTAATTTGCATTCTTCCTACCCACCATCCCACACTTCCCTCTGCCCAATCCTCCCTTGCCAGACACGCAGGGAGAAAGCCCAGTCTTCGCAGGGAGAAAGCCCAGTCTTCCCAGGGGCCAGAACCTGGGAAACATTAAGCACTAACTTTATCCAGGCAGGCCGAGGTGTGAAGAGGGATAGTCCAAAGGTCCTGGGGTAGAAGGCTATTTCTGGGGAGATGGGAGGGCCCAGCCAAGTTAAAAAGGAGGAGGCACAGCTCCAGCCAGCAGTTACTGGAGGTGAGCCGGGGACAGGAAGACGTGCCCAATTCGGGGGAGAATGGGGTGCTGTCACACATATGAACAGGTAGCAGGGTTCCCTAGGACTACAGGACACCACAGAGCAAGTGCAGATTGGGGGCGGGAGGGAGGGGGTCCGAGGGACAGGATGCATAGAAGGCACACGCGGGAAAGAAGTGCAGAAGAGAATGAAAGGGATGAGGGGTTGGGGGAGGGGGGGCAAGCATGTGTCCAAAAGTTGGCAAGTGGGACTTGAAGGATTCCACTCACAGAGTCCCTGGAGGAAAGCACGTTGGAGAAAGAAGAGCAAGTCGAAGGCACTGTGGCGTCACCTCTGGTCTCCCCTGCCCCCCACACCCCCACGTGTCTCTCTCTCTTACACACACACACACACACACACACGCCTTGGCGCCAGGAAAGATACCCACCTTTGCCAGGGGCGCGCTCCTGCTGGTCGCCAGCTCTCGCAGACTGGCAGTGGCGCTGCCCACCGCCAAGGGGAGGCCCGGGGAGTTCGGGGCGCTGCCCACCGCGCTGCCCCCGCCACCCGCAAGCTCAGAGGCCGCCACCGAGCCTGGGCCAGGGCGCGCGGGTGGGCTGCCGCCAGGGCTGGCGCCAGCGCGGGGCCGCTGGCGGATGCCGTCCAGCAGGCGCACCAGCAGGATGTTGGCGGGCAGCTCGTCCACGCCGCAGCCCACCAGGATGCGGCACTCGGGGCAGCGCAACTCGTGGCGCGAGCACACGATGCTTTCCAGACAGCGGCGACAGAAGGTGTGCTGACACGGCAGCACTTTGGCCGTGGTGTCCAGGCGCTCCAGGCACACGGAGCACTCCAGCAGGTCCAGCAGCGACGACTCGTCCATGTTCTCGCCCGCCGCCGCGGCCGTGGCCGCCGCCCGCCGCCGCCACCGCTCTCCCGGCTTGTCGTCGTCGCCCTCGCTCTGCGCAGCAGCGGCGGCCGCCTTGGACGCGCACAGCCAGGACGCTCCGAGCAGCATGGGGGAGGCGCCGGCGGCGGCCGCGCGCAGCTGCCTAAGTCCCGGGGCCGGAGCAGGGCCCGCCGCAGGTAGCAGGCATCAGGACGGCGCCTGGGCGGCTGCCGGGTAGCCAGGCTCCGCCGGGACCTCCTTCACCCCTGCGGGCAGCCCGAGGCGCCGGCCACGGCTATGCAAAGCGGCTCGCCGAGCGGTCGGCGTAGCGAGGACCGGAGTTCCGCGCCCCGCGAGCTAACTCCCGGCGGGCAGAGCCCACCAGTCCTTCGGGGTCCGGCGCCCGCGGCTCCCGGCTACACCTGTGTGGCCACGGGTCCGCCCTGCGCAGGGATCCAGAGATGCCGCCTGACAAGACCCTCGGCCGGCTCCGGGCTCGAGGTGGCCGCCAGGGGCCGGGGGCCCCGTAGCAGGAAGTGCGGGGGGCAGCCGTTCGGGTCCCAGGGAGACCAGGGCGCAGCGTGCGCGCTCCCCAGCGCAGCTGCTGAGCCGCACCGCCCCCGCGGCGCTTCCATGCGCCCGGGGCCGGCCCGCCAGTCACTGCCTACAGCGGGTTCAGCCGGACCCTTCCTCTTCCTCCGCCGCGAGCACGTGCGCGGGGAGCGCGCGGAGGTCACGGTCACTGAGGGGCGCAGGAAAATAGCCGCTGCGCCCGCCGGACATCCCTTCGCCTGGGCGCACTTCGGCGACCAATCCTGCGCCTTAGGACACCCCCAGGGCTCCCAGGAAGTCCGAGCGTGCGCTCCTATGCCGCCTGGGCCCTATCCCCTCCAGGTGTCCCGAGTCTTCCCTGTGGCTCTCGGTGAACCTCGAGCAGGGATGTTACCTCCCCGCGGTGCCGCGAAGGAAAGTTTGAGCAGTGTTATCCCTACTGCATTCCTTGCCAGCGCTGGCGAGCAGCTTGGGGACGTAACCAACACCTGGGCACCCTCCTTGACAACTCCCGGGAGTGCTCCCGGTCCGGTCCCCTTCCCAGGCGGCGCTCACAAGTGACAACCCCGGAGCTGCCGGCGTGGGTGCGGGGACGCCCCGCGAAGCCGCAGAGGGAGGCGTCGGGATGGGCGGCGGCGCCCGGGGCCGGCTCCGGTTCCTCCCAGAGTCGCGGGTCGGAGGCTGACGCCGCTGCCCGCCAGACCTGCAGCGTCGCTCAGGGCACACGGCTCCGCGCCGCGCCCTGGCCGGCGCAGTGCGGGGGGTACCCCAGCACCCTCTACGGCGCCGTCTCTTGAATCCCGCTGCAATTTCTCCTCGGGAGGCTCTGTAGAGGAGCAGGAATTCGCGCTCTCCTTCCCGACGCCCCGGCTTCTGCGAGCGTCAGAGGAACGGAAGTACGTACGGAGGACCGGGAGCAGTCGGGAAGTTTGGCTGTGGGCTGGGGTCGACTGCGAAGATTCCCTGCCGTGCGCTGCCCCCTCGTGGCTGCTTTGTATTCCCACCACAAACCGGCGTCCAAAAGCGGCCCGCGACAAAGCCAGCGATGTCGTTTAGGCAAGGCCAATGTCAAAGGAGGCGGCCAGGGTCCACCCTGCAGTCGGTGGTTTGTGAAGTGAAGTGCAACTTTCTTTAAGAAAGTAATATTCTTGAGACTTAAAAGCCAAGAATGTGCCTGTGCGTTATCTTACAATATAATCCTCAAAACAACCCTGTGAGATCGTTATACCTCACTGAACATGTGAGGAAAATGAGGCTTATAGTTATGAAATCATTCAGGCTGAGTTTTGTTAGCTTTTGTATATCCACAACCTAACGCATAGAAAAGATCACATTCTGTTGGAATGCAAGCTCCCTATAAGCTACAGATCTTTATGTGGTAGTATCCCCAGTGCCTGGGCACATGGTGCGTTCTCAGTACATATTTGTTGAATTCATGAACAAAGGTCTCAGAATCATCCATCATCTAATGATGATTTGAACGCGCAAATCTTAGCATCGTAACTCCAGGTCTCCTGAGCTCATATCAGGCTGTCAGTTCCTGGAAACTTTGCTACTGGTGGCAGCAGGAGACTTTCCCGACCTACTTTGTGGACATCCCCCAGGACTGCATTTCCATACTCGTGTGTATTATTCACATCAGCACTGGCAACTCTGTGAGATGGAAGGCATCCCTGAGCTACCTGGCTAAGCAAAACCTGAGAGCAGACTTACCGGATGGGCCAGAGGAAGGGAAGCCACATCCCAGGGCACAAAAACACCTTCACATCCTCCTTTTTACTCTTTGACCCTGGCTCAGGAACAACAAAGGAGAATTTTTGAAAGGACCCAAAATTCTTGATCCAAAAGCAGGTGGCATGGCCACAGGACACAAGGGAGAGCGTGAAGGGGGTGACTTCAGACACTGGGAGGGCCACCAGGGAGCAGGGCTGACGTGTCCTGGGGGTTTTTTGGTTGCAAGCAACAGAAACCAACGTTAGCTAGGCTTTTAAAGGAGCAGAATAGATGACAAGCGTCAGGACCCCTGGCCGAGAATGGGCCACATTACTGCAGATGGCCCGTGTGTCTTGCTCTCCACCCCCTTCGATGTGATGACGTGCTCCGTCCCTCTCTTGCCCCAGCTGTCTCTATTTCCCAGCCCACCTATAAGTCACCGACGTAAAGCTCCAGAAGCAGCTCATCCATGACTTCAGCCACTGACAGAAGGCACTGCTGACACTATCGCAGGATGGAAGTTATAAAACCCTCTCAACCCAGCTTGGACCAGAGGGTCACTCTCATTGTCATGGCCACAGGAAAGATCATCTGAAACCTGGCAGCACCCTCAGGACCTGCGGGCAGATAGTACAGTGGATGCCTGTGCCAGGGGCCCCAAATTACCCCTGTCCTCAACTTCCCTCCCTGTTGTGCACAACTGAAGTCATACAAGAGCAAACACAGGGCGACTGAACCCCACCCTTCTCAGACCTCCTCTGCATCCCCTCTCCCCCTCCAGCCCCTGCCTTACCCCACTCTCCCACAGCACAGGACTGGGCGGGGCATGGAAGTGAATGAGGAAGGGCTAGCCCAGACGGTGGGGCATGCTGGGACTGCAGTGAGCTGGGCCTGCACTTTGCAAAGGCGTAAGTACTACTCAGCCCCAGCCAATCACACACTGCCTTGAGGAAATGAGAGTGCAGTGTTGCCAGAACTTTCTTCTTTTCAAGAGAAGTTGGAGGGCCTGAGTTTTATGTGAGCTCTCCTAACGTTCAACTATTGGCAACCAATTCACCTCTCAAAAAATACCATATTCGCCAAATAAAATGAAAGTGTGGCCAAGTTGGCCCAAAGGCCACCAGTTTGCAATTTCTGGCCAAAGTCGCCAAGTAAAGTGTACTGCAGTGTAAAGGAATTTAAGGGTGTGAACTAAATAGTTGAAGTGTTACACATGCAGTTTTATATTACTCGGTTAAAGTTGCACATGTTCACTAAGTCAATCATATAATAATCATATAAGTAAATGATGGAGAAGACCTGGCTTAATAGTCATTCATATGAAAAGGTCTTGGGAATTCAGGCAACCACAATCATAATAAGAGCCAACATGAGTCATCAGTGTAGAATGGCTGCCTAGAAAAGTAATGAAATTTTATGGTGCATTAATGAAAGTTAAGAGTCGGGATATGGAAAGAAATAATCTCATTGTACCTCGGGCTTGTCAGAGCCCCTTTGGGGGATTACTTTCAATTCTGGGAGCACATGTTAATGACAGGCTGGTAGGGGATCTAGAGGCATTCTCCAGGAATTTAGGATGAAGGAAGAGAGTGTGTCTATTTAAAGAAGCTCAGAGGCAGCAGGGTGGGTGGCTGGCTGGATGTCAGGGTTTTGGCTGCCCGAGGTTTGAACTCCTTAGGTTTGGTTGATTCTCCACTTGGTGAAAGTCAGATATTTGTTTTCTAGCTAGGGTATGGGGGTGTGACTCAGGCCCAGTCAATTGACAGCTGTCTCCTAGCCCCTATGCCCTGAGAGGTGGAACGAAGGTGACAGATGCAGCATCATGGAGCTCCAGGTTAGGGGCAGGTGGTAGGGGATGGCAGGGCCAGCACCAGCAATGCCCAGAGTCTGGTGGCACAGCCGATATTTGGGGAGAGGGTCTGACTGTTGTCACCGGACCTGTCCCAGGCATGATTGGGGTAGTGAGCCTGGGTTGTGGCCTCCACTGCTTTGCCAGCCTTCCTGGTGATTCTGTGGGTTTCCCAGTTTTATTTACTAGTCCCCCCCCCTTTTGTTATTGTTGTTGTTAAATCAGCCAGAGTCAGTTTCTGTAGTTTGCAACAGGGCGCCCTAATCAATCACGTTATTAACTATCAATCAGAGACCAATGGAGCCCTTTAGTTTGAGACCATTGTCGCCATGCTGAACAGCAACTCCGCTTGGCTTTCATGCTGGAAAGGCCAGAGTAAAGCCACTCATTGCACCATTCATTCATTCAAGAAACAGTTCCTGAGTGTGTTCTCCATGTCAGGCATCTGGTGAGAGCAGCACCTACAGACCAAGCAGGCAGTGTGGTGCAGTGAGCAGAACCTGTCACTGGCAGGGGCAGGCACCCCAGGTGGCCTAACTCAGGCAAGTGACATCAGCTCTGTCAACCTTAGCTTTGTGTTCTATAAACTGGAAGATGAGACTATTTCATCTCCTTAGGGGCGTGAGGCCCTTAAAATCTCTAAGATTGAGTATTTGTTTTGCCTTGTTATTAGGGGGAGAACTAAAATGAATTAAAGTTAGGAAGGCAGCTTTCAGCTAAACATAGATAAGGTCTTTTTACCAGGCTGAATCATCCTATGAAGTCGAAGCCCCTTATTGAAAGAATTCAAGCACAATTATGTGTGTGAGGAATGTTGTAAAAGAGATCTTTTTTTTTTTTCACTGTTAAATTTGTTGGGGTGACATTGGTTGGTAAAAATTACATAGATTTCAGGTGTACAATTATACATTACATTGTCTATGTATTGCATTATGTGCTCACCACCCAGAGTTGGTTCTCTTTCCATTACCATATATTTGATGCCTCCTTCTTCCCCCACCTGACCCTACCCCCAGGTAACCACTAAACTAGTGACTGTGTCCGTGAGATTTTGTTTCTTTGTCACTTTCAGTTTTATATTCTACATGTAAGTGAAGTCATGATTCTTGATTTTTTCAGTCTGACTTATCTCACTTAGCCTGATGATCTCAAGGTCTATCCATGTTGTTGCAAATGACTGTATTTCATCTTTTCTTATCACTGAGTAGTATTCCATTGTGTAAATGTACCACAACTTCTTTATCCAGTCATCTATCGAAGGACACTTTGGTTGCTTCTACGATGTGGCCCTGAAGAGATCAATTTTGATCTCTTCTACCCGTCTCACAAAGCACTTCTGTAGTGGACATATGATGCTGGTCAGCCCAGTACCCTTGTGGGTGCTCAACCCCAGTCCACATGACCCTCAAAGAGGACTGATCACTGCCCATGTGAGAGCAGCACCACATGCCCTAAGCTGGCCAATCAGAACTGCTCATCCCTTGAAATAATTGGTTCAGGGCAGACACATGGTTAAGCAGCACCAATGAGCTTCTACCCTGAGATTTGTCATATAGATGAAGGGAGAGGTTCTCTCTTCCTCTTGCTTCTGGGCTTTGAAGATGTACACCCCGGGATTTCAGCGACTACTTTTCCTGCCATGTGAAGAAGGTCTACTGAGTATAGGTGAGAGCAGGGGAGAAAGGCAAGAGGAGGTGGGAAGAGAGGGATGAGGAGGGAGAGGGAGGCAGAGAAAGAGGAGGAAAAGAAGGTGGGGCAGGCAAGAGAGAGTCCTAATGACATTATTTGAGCATTTGAGTCCACGGATGAAGCTGTGCCTAAATTATATGTGAGTCATTAGAGTCCTGCTTTTGCTCAAGCTTATTTGAGCTGAGTCTCTATCCCTCGCAACAAAATGAATTTCAACCATTGCACACCTTCCTGTGGCTCTCCTAACCCCATTATTCACCTAGGTACCCAAATTTACAGTAAGCCCACCATGACAGCTTCTTTCACCTTTGTCCCTCTTGTACCCCTAGTTATCGATTTTTGTAACTTTATAACATTGTAATAGGCTTGATTTGTATCCCCTCAAGGGTCTCCCATTTCTATTTCCACTACCACCAATTCTCTCTAACTGTCCTCAGCTCCTCTGTCCTCCACCCCCGCTCTGCACTGTGGAGCCAGCTTTGCTCGCTGACTCACAGGGCTGTACGTTCTCCCCAGCTCCATCTTGCAAGCGCCTTCCCAAACCCACGCCTACCCGCCCACCCAATCTCTGTGTGTAAACTCTGCGGCATCTTTCTGCTCTTTGTTGAAATTCCATCTGACTCACAGACCACCTCCTCCAGGAAACCTTTCCTGATTGCCTCTCTTTTGAATCCACTTGGCTCTTTTCCCTTGCATCCTTCATATTCTGCCTGGCCTTATATTTATGTTGTAGTGGACTTGTAGCCCCTACCAGCCCACAAGCTCCTGAAGAGCACAGGCTGCTTTATTGATCATCAAGACTCATCAAAAAATGTCCTGAGGATAGTAGATATTTAATAAACATCTGCAGAGTTGGGCTAAACTGAGTTTGAAGAGGCTGAACCAGTTGGCCTTTAAATTCCCTTTTACTCCAAAACTGTATGAGATCATAAGAAATGCTTTAAGCATCTGAGATCTGGTTTCTATTGCACTTTCTTTTTATAAAACGGAATGAAGCTCTCAAAATGAATTTCACGTAGTATGTGTTGTGACTGTGGGCGTGCAGTAATAATAGCAAGACTCCTAGTAGTTTAGGAATTCACTGTTTCCAGTACTTAGAATGGCTGCATCTGTAATGCATAGGAAGAAGGTGAGCAGGAGGCACACCCCACCATGCTTCCACGGCCTGGGACCCTCCCAGCAAACACCTAACTTTTGGTATTAGTTCTCTCTTCTCTGCAAAGCGCATAGACTTCTTGCCACTCAACACCCGCCCCACTGACTCCTTGGCTAGTGTTCCGTTCTCATGAGCATGGCACCACTGGTGTCATTAGCCCCTCATATATGCGAGTGCTCATTCAGGGTGTAGGGCACTGTCCTGGGCCCCAAAGAAGCAGCAGGGAGAAAGGTCACAACCCATCTTCGGGATCGGCAGCCTATTTGTGAACTGCAACATGTAACCACGAGGGGGAAAGAGTCAGCCACGAGCGCTCCACAGCGGAGGTGCTGAGCCTGGTGGAGGGGCTGGACTTGCCTGGATTGGAGGCGGGAGAGGACCCCCAGGGCAGGAAGAAGAGCTTCTGTATGGTCAAAGGGGCCGCACAAGAAGGGAAGAAAAGACCTCATTGGCAGAACAGGAAGTGATGCATTTGGAGAGTCACTCACAGGCAAGGAGTACAAACACCAGAAAGTCAAGCTGAGTGGATTGGTTGGAACTTGGAGGCCCTGCAGAACTATCGAGGGTCTCTCCTAGGGCTTAGCAATGTTTTAGGAAGGCTTAGCAATGTTTCCAGAAGGCTTAGCAATATTTTAAGAAGGCTTAGCTGGGTAGTCCTGAACGCAGTCATTTGGGGCAAGGAGAAATCCTTGGGAAACACAAGATTAGAACTCGTTGTTTTAAAAATAACATAGGGGGCATAAAAACATGAGTGTACATAATGCCACTGAACACTTAAAATGGTAAATTTTGTCTTATGTATGTATGACCACAATTTTAAAAAATAAAGGTTAAAAAACAAAGCAACATAGGATTAGGGACTCGGGTGTTAAGGAAGGACCTTGGCCGGCAACAGAACCTGTAACAAGCAGTTGGAAATACGTAACCAAGCGGGAACAGTCATGGAGTAAGAACACGCTGCCAGGGACATCTTATGCTCTTCATGTGGGTAAACTTACTTAATCCTCCACACAACCTGGAAGGTAAACATTAGTATACTGCTTCCATTTTACAGGTGAGGAAATTGAGGCAGGGGGAGGATAAGTAACTTGCACCAGGTCACACAGCTACTCACTGAGTCAGGATTTGTATCCAAAGTGTAGAACTCAGGCATCTCTGTCTGTCTGTCTGTCTGTCTGTCTGTCTGTCTGTCTGTCTCTCTCTCTCTCTCTCTCTCTTTCTCTCTCTCTCTTTAAATTATTTTTGATGGAGAGAGAAAGAGACACAGAGAGAGACAGAGAGAAGGGGAAGGAACCAGAGCAATCTCCATAGTTGCACGTCATCAATTTTCGATAGTTTCTTTCCACAGGTGGGCACAGGTCTGAGCAGGGAAGGAACCGGGTTGGGAGCCTCCTACCTGGGAAGCACACCTGGGGCAGGAACCAAACCGGGGGCCTCCCACATGAGAAGCTTGCCCCAGTAAGAACCTAACTGGGGGAACACACCTCAGTTCAGCATATGGGTCCATACCAGCCGAGTCTGGGATTCAATCCTACGACCCCAGGGCTTCAAGTCAAGCACTGAACCCACTGAGCCATCCTGGCTTCCCCCAGAGTCTCTTTTATATCCACCCAACCCCTGAAGCTCATAAATAAGGCGAGAGCTAAAAACGTATACTTGATATTGTCATAGGCTATAGGAAGCCCCAGAGGAATGGTCACTTCACTAGTCTACATGCAAAGGAAAGGGGTTTCAGTGGCCATTTTTCCTCGTGGATTAAAAACATTTTGACCCAGAGCCACGGCTGATACCAGCAACGTCCACCTGCAAGCCTCAGGATAGCTACACACACACTCTCTTGTGCCTCTGGTGCCTCATCCTCCGTGCAGCCTGCTACATCTCCCAGCTGGGTGCCGTCCGGCCAGGTTCAGGGGCTACAGAGTCAGCCAGGCCTGAGGCCAAGCCTCTTTCCAACATGACAGTTCACTGCTGGAAGTTCCCCAGCTGCCCAAGGCTGCTGATTTAAAGTGAGACCAGTTAAACCTGCCTTACCGTTTTGATAGGGGCTTCAGTGAGACGATGCCAAAGGCCTGCTCATCTGCTCTCAGCGCTCACTGCCCCAGCCCACGCCTAGCACTGAGCACTCAGCACCCAGCAGAGGGGGTCTCTGCACTTGGGAACTTTCTCTGGCTGCCTGGAGCCTCCTGGGTTTGCATACAAGTGGCAGGCTCCAAACGCCAGGGGCAATCTTCAAGAATGGCAGAGGACAGGTCTCTTTGCCCCTTGGGGAGGGTAATTCTACACTGGTGCCTCAGTCCCCCAGCAAGGTGAAGCTTCACTTACCCAAGTCTTTATTACCCGACTTCCTCTCTGTATGCCACTTTCCCACACCCCTGGAGATGTGTCCAAGGCTCCCCTCCCAAATCAACTCCTTGTCCTCCAAGCCTTCTTCTAGGGTCTGCTTCTGGGGAAACTTAACCAAAGCAGCGTGCCATCTACCAAGCAGAGTGGCAGCCCCTTCCCTGACAGTGTGTCCCTGTCCTGTTTCTTAGTAACCACTTGCTGAATACACTCATGAAGAAAGAAATGCCTCCTTACACTGATTAGACACAAGAGGAAAGAAAGTAGAAGAGATCACGGGTTCCCTGGACCAAAAAGGGGAATTCAGAGGGGCGAATACGGGGCCAAATAGCAAGTTTTCTTTTAGGCACATGAGTTGGAGGTGCTGGCAGAACACGGAGGTGCAGGAAGTTAAGGATATAATTCAAACAGAGCTCCAGAGAGCGATCAGAGCTAGGGATGTGAATCTGGGAGTCATTTTCCCGGAGGGGATGGATGAAGCCGTGGGTGAGAAGACTAAGCACTGTGTCTTCCTTGGAACATGCAGGCAAGAATCTTCCCGACTTCCTGCACAGAGAAAGGGGAGGAGCCTGCAGCAGGGGGTCTCATCAGTCACTCTCAGTTACTCATAACACTTTCCATCTGCAGGCTGCAAAATGCTTTGCAGGTGGGATTTTGTGCTACACAAATGTCGCCAAGTCCATTACAGAGAGGGCGATAGAGGAGCGCTTTCAAGCTTGCAAAATACATGCCACGCATTAATTTCAACTTTTTAAAGCAGTTCTGGGTAATTGCAATGTACTATAATATCATTAGTCCAAATGTAGGAGATGGTATTGCTTTACAGTGTCTCACCTTTGTTTCTTAACGATGAGATGCCTGGATAGGAGAACTTGAACTACTTCACAACCTGAGTAATCTGTCCTTTAGGAGTTGGCAGCCTTTTTACTGTATAGGTGGAGCTCAAGTCACCTTGGGCCAGGGAAGAAATATTTGATGCTCCCTTTGGTTTTGGATAGGTAAAACAGGTAAGTATTCACTGCCTGGGGAGACAGTCAATAGGGCCATTTTTTAATGACTTAACAAAAGCTAGTCTTCCCTGAACTTCTTGGTGTATAAAACTAGGAGGCTGCAAGTCCGTTTCCATAATCCTCTCACCCTTCACCAAGAGACTTTTCTGACGGCAGTGTGCTGGAAGGAGAGACCACCCAGAGCACAAAAGGTCACCCATCCAAAAAGAAGCAAGTGTGGCCTGAGAGCCCGGGGCTTGGTGGTCATGGGATGGTGGATCCAGCTGAGCATGTGGCTGAAGCTGGAAGACCTTCCCTCCCCCACCTCCCAGTGGACAGCAACTGTGTGTGTGAGAGTGATTTGAAGAGGTGCCATCTGGAGAGCCCTGTTGGCTGAAGGTTGCCTGAGGAGAGAGACTGGTCCCCTGGAATGCCTCCCGATGGTCCACCACTGCCTCGGTTGTAAAAGAGACCCCTGACTGGGTGGCTCATGCCAGGGGAACATATACTGGGGTCCTCCCCCTTCTCCCACAGACCAGCAGTGGCAGGGTGACTGCCACTGTGCAGGATGCCTGGGGCTAGCAGTGTCACCACAGGAAGCCATGGTAGCAGGTGCCAGGGGCCTGGGGCAGGCACCCCCCACCCTCCAGTTCTCCACCTGCATGCTTTGGGAACAAAGCCAGCCCCTTCAGGACAAGCCCCAGGGAGGGAGGTCCCAAGGCATATCACTGGACTTAACCTGATCAGGTGGGGGCTTGAGAGTATTAACAACATTTTAAACATGAATTTGTTCAAATGGATGACTAGGCCATTCAATTAAATAAATAAATCATAATTTATTCTACTCTAAAGCAGCAAACATTTTACTCTGATGAGGTATCTCCTCATTACTGACAGCAGTTTCCATAGCACCGTGACAAAAATGTTTCACATTCTTTTGGGGTATTAAAAATAATCCTGCAGTTGTCTATGTTTTCCTTCACAGTCTTCAAAAGAATTATAATAAATTCTCTTCTCCAAATTGGATACACAACACACTTTATTTTAGTTTGGCTCAAGATCTTGGAAAATACTTAAACTTGTATGCATGCTACAATTATTAAGCTAAAAGCACTGCAGTGGTAATAATGTTTCACACAATAAAGAAAATCCCTTGTTTAAATTACAGTCATAAGCAAAATGAATGAAAATTGAATATAAAAAAAAGCTTCCAGAATAATCACAGCATAATTGACATTGAATAATATTTAATATCTGAATTCATGTCTTGGCAGAAGTACATACTAAATCATCCAAGGGGAGATTGTCAATTATAACTCATACTGGTATGTTTTCTAGAAACATGTGAACTACTTTATGAAAGACATAGAGCCAAAGTAGACTAATCAATCTCATAAGAAAGAGTAATAGAATCTTTTTACTGATAAGATGAGATTCACCGCCTTTTCAGAAAAGATTAGAATTGAGAATCTGCCAAGAGTTGCTTTTATTCTGAGCTGTGATGAAATGCCTGGGCCTCCTAGAATAAAATACAGACTGTGAGTTTGCAGGTGGACACCACTTCCAGAGACTCCAGAGCTGACAGGCCATTGCCGACCTCCCTGACACTGCCACTGAAAGAAGGATCGCAGCCATTCCTTAAAAAGCCAGGGCACAGCCTCAGGTGCGTAGGATGATGCTTTCCAAGAAACGCTTCATGAAGACAGGAAGGTGATTCATTACAGGATCACAGAATCACGTGTAGAATGTCCCCTCACTCAGCCTTTAAGCCTCACACCACTGCTCCCACGGTGTGACACTCTAACACGTTCACACACACGTTGCCAGTGCGGACGGCTGCCAGCCTCCACCTGCTTCCTCAGCAGGTGCCACAACCTGGAAAGTTCTTGCACACACCAGGCCTGCACCCACCTGCCAGTCACTTCCCCCTCGTCTCCCTCCTCTAAGCAACTGGGAAGGAATGGGGCCCCTGCCCACGAGCCTACAGTATCTGAAATCATGACTTTCTGGTGTGTGCTTTTGCTGAGAAGTCATCTGGTGTGCCTGGTGTGACACCATTGTCGTGCTTGCTGTTACCCAGAACAGGAGCGGTATTTGTAGGCTTTGTCATACGATGTCATAGTGAAATGTTCCAGGTACCTATGACTGTGTAAAAAACCACCCCCACATTTAGTGCCTTAAAACAATGGAACGACTTATTTTGTTTGCACGCCTGTTTGGGCGGGCTCCATGGGAATAGCTTCTGTCCTCCACTCGGCTCTAAGGTGATGGGAGGCACACAACCTGTCAGTCCCGTCAGTGCTGGTTTCTGTTGGCTAGGGCTGTCTGCCAGAGCACCTACATGACATGCAGCCTCTCCATGTGGCCTGGGTCCCATAGTCGGTGTCCTCTGAGAGCAAGCCAGGTGGAAGCCCCCTCACCTCCGCAGTCACACAGGATCACTTTCTCTGCATCCCATTCATCCCTACCGTCACAGACCGGGGGAAATACACTCCCTGCTCTGAAGGGTGGGTGGCAAGGTTTTAGAAGAGCACATGGGATTGAAAACCCTGCTGTAGCTCTTTTACTGGGAAAATACCATCTCCAAAATACGGGAGGTTTTCAGCCTCGTCCTAGTTCCAATGATGGTAAATGCCATCTGTCTGTGTTGGTGGTTCAGAGTCCATCGGGCCTATGTATAACAATTTCCCACACCACAACTCCATTGCCCCTAGAGCACTGCCACCCACCTGCAGAGCTACTGTCACTTGCCAGGGAGGCAGGCACTGAATCTTGCTTACCAGGCACCCCAGAAGGACAGATTTCCAGGCATTATGGGGCAAAGAGGATTTTATTTATAATCCACTTTATGCCTGTTGTACAAAAATCCCTGTATGTATTAGAGCCCAGCCCCCTTACTCTACCTTTCAGCACTTTGTTACAAACAAGACATAGAGACAGAAGGGAGGCAGATGAAGGGACCCTCCTGGGATCTGCAGTCACTGAGCAGAGAAGTACTGTGTGGCTCAGCAGAAGTGGTGGCTTCTATTTTCAGGGCCTCTTCTGAACATTTGGCATGGGGGTGGACGGGGAGGGAAGGGCTGTGAGATTTGTGTGCTCAATATCCCATATTTGGGGTGGAAGAATTTAAAACCAAAAGTTCCTTTTACAATGATACGAACATAAGGACCATGCAAAAATGTAGGGATCATTCCAAGACTATAATCTTCAGGAAAAGAAAATTAATTCAGTGTCCTTTTAAATTCACCTAATTGCATCAGGATTAGTAGAGTTGAATTCCTAATCTATTTTTACAAGTTAAATATAATTTGCACCCACATTTATGAAGTCTTATGTTGCCTGTAAAGCACAATGGGATAATAAGTATTCATATCACGTGAATAGAAAATATATTTTTATTAATCACTAATGAGTTGCATTCGAAGGAAGCAATTTAATTAAATTTGCAATACAATAAATAACTGGTCATTAAAAACCTATTAGTGCTCTTGAATTTCCTGTGTCTGCCTGCCTTTAACTAATCGCTTGTCTATACTTACTTATGTTATTTATAATTAAATACAAAAGCCATTTCAAAATGCCATTAAGGCTCTGAATTAAATTCACATTAGCAATGAAATGCAGCATGAGAGCTCCCACTTCTTCCATGTCTCCTTTAGGTCTCTCAGTGCCCTGCATGAGTGACATGTGCTCAAGCTGTATGCCCTCACAGAAAAGTTTCAGAACAGTTCACACTTTTCATTGATAAAATGACAAACCTCAGAAAGGGACCCCACCTTCAAGAGCCCTCCATTTTGTTCATTCGTTCATTCACTCATTTGTTTATTCATTCAGGAGACATACGTGCACAGTCAGGCACTTGCTAAGGACACACTAGCACTAAGACAGGACCCCTCCCCACTAGTGCAGGAAGAAGACTGCCCAGCACAGAGGACGCACTCAATAAACATTTATTAAATAAATGAATCAAATAATGGTAGAAGTTTGAAAAGTAGCAGCAAACAGTAAAAATTAGGTGGTAATTATGCCCAACAATATCCTAAATCAAGGGTGTCCAATCTCTTGGCTTCCCTGGGCCACATTGGAAGAAGAATTGTTTGGGGCCACACGTACTATACACTAATACTAATGATAACTGATGAGCTAAAAGAAAAATAGCAATAAAAAAATATCATAATGTTTTCAGAAAGTTTACCAATTTGTGTTGGGCCACATTCACAGTTGTCCTGGGCCCCATGTGGCCCACGGTCTGTGGGTTGGACAAGCTTGATCTAAATTGTCCAGTTGTGTCCCAGTCTAAGGGGACTGGAATTGCTAACACATGACCCGTCCCAGGCTCTGCCGTCTCCCGGGCCACTATGGAGTTCGGGCTTTGGCCCTCCATGCCCTCATAGACAAGACTTTCCAGCTAGTTCTTCAGCTTTGTAATGGAGAGAAGAGAGGCCATGGAGGTGGCTCAAGGGAAGGACCCGAGGTAGGTGGACAGAGACACAGACACGAGTTCTGAGTTGAGAAGAGAAGGGGACAAGGGGCTGTGGTGTATCAGGAGGGTGACCACACATCTAGTTTGCCCAGGATGCTCTCAATCTATGTGTTTTTTTCTGTACTTTGCACTGTGTCAACTTAGCTAAGCAGGAGCTCCACTTCCCAGGATTCCTTTCCTGTATGTCTGTTGCTAGGTTAAGGTTGACACAAAATAAACGTGTGCAAGATTTGGAAGGCAGAGGCCAAGTGGCAGGCTCTTTCTGCGCTTGAAGTTGCGGGGAGGGCCAGGTGCCACTGTGTACCCACTCTGATCCGTGGGCTGGTCTTGTGGTTGGGGAAGCAGCCTGATTCCTTGGGTCCTGGCATGTGTGTATATAGCGCAGTGCAGAAGGGCACCATGTCTGCTGCAGTTCCGCCCTGTGGCTAAGGCTGGAGCTGGTGAGAGACAGAGATGGTTCCAGTTTGCCCTTGCTTCTCATATGACTGTCAATGTTCCTCCTGACAGCCAGTCCCACCAACCCCAGGACAACACCAGGTGCAAAAGGAACAGCCTTGCATTAGACTTCTTCATCAGCTCCCACAATTACACAGGTCTGGTTTCTGTGATAAGTCCCTTACTCTGCATCACTCACAATGGCTCTGCTTCTGTGGAGCCGTGACCAACACAATTGTCTCAGTGCAGTTATTTCTAGTGCTCCCTGCTGGTTTAAATGATAAACTATATGTTCATCTAAGTATAAATGGAACAGGAGGATTTTTAATGATTGCTGTGGATTAAATGTTCACTTCATAGACCTAAAGGCACAAGAAATTATGCTGCAATTTCTTTTTGTAGCTGGAGATGAGCTTCTTTGATCCAGGCATCCTAAGACTGGGCTATCAGGATCTTTGCTTTATAAACTTAATCCGGGAAGCCGGGATGGCTCAGTGGGTTAGGCGCTCACTTTGAAGCCCCGGGGACTGAGGATCGAATCCCGGCCCTGGCCCGTGCAGACCCATATGCTGAACTGGGGAGTTCCCCCAGTTCAGTTCTCACCGGGGTGAGACCCCGGCCCAGTTCCTGACCTGTGCAGCCCCGCACCCACCTGTGGAATTGCACCCACCTGTGGAATGAAACTATGTGGAAAAACCAATGATGTGCAACTATGGAAACTGTTCTGCCTCCCCCTTCTCTGTCTCTGTATCTCTCTCTCTCTCTCTCTCTCTCTCTCTCTTTCTCTCTGTCAAAAACAATAAAAATAAATTGGGGGAAAAAAAAAACTTAATCCATGTAGAGGTGCGAACCATGTAAGTAATACGGTATTTGAATGAAAGCAAAAAGAGAGGTAGTAGCATTAACCCACTCCAGCGGAAAATAACAATGTGACTGAGACACAGCGTCACTTCCAGTGACCCTGGAAGTCACAAGACTGGAGACTGCATACCCACAATCCTGGTGCCATTCGGTCACACCCCAGCAGCACACAGGTGGAGGCCTGGCTTGCTCTTTCTTCTCTCTGTTCACTTTGTCTACCACCACCACTCACAACCCTCTTCTTCTGTCCCCAGTGTCAGAGTCCAGGTTTTGTTCTTGTTCCTGAGAGTGCCTGTCTAGCCTTCCACCCCTTGCTTTGTTCTCTGCTCTTGCTGGTCACTGAGGACAGTTTGAATTCTAAAAGTAATTGGTAGCTACAGAAAATGGAGAAGGCCCACAGAACATCAACAATAAAATAAAAGGAGTCCTGGGGAAAGAAACTGCTCCTGTTATTATAATTCCTTTTATAAGGGAGTGGGATTAGTTTTCCTGAAAAAGTGGCTAATTTTGGAACTTGAGTTGGCAAATAAGAGATGTTCACAAAATAGGTAGTTATGAATTCTCTGGTGGGCCACTCTACTTGATGAGGACAATTTAGAAGATTTGTTTAGATACATCGTGACCCACAGTGGTTATATTGGACAAGATATGATCTTATTCAAAGACACAGTACATTTCCAGAACCAAATTAAATGACTTGCTCACATGCATAGCTCGTGGTTTACAGTTTCTTCATCTGTGAAATGGGATAATTATAGAGCCTCCCTCGTGCACTTGTTTCAAAGACTGGATGAGTTAATGTGTGCAAAGCACTCAGAACGGCCAATAGTAAGCTTTCCATTCATGTAACCATTATGCTGACTCTTAGCATAATGATGGTTATCATTTTTAAGGTCACAGTAAGGCTGGAACACAAGCTGCCCAATTTGCCTAGAACCGTGGCTGTCTTTTAATCAGGAGCAGTCACACAGCTGAGTACTGTGCTCCAACAGCCCAGCACACAGTTCATGGTCCATTAAGTGTTTGTCTCCCCTCTCTAGTCATACAATGCTCTGCGGTTTGCTCTGTCAAAACTGTTTCCTGCACCATGGATCACTCCCCTCCTGAGACTTTCATGAGCCTCTTCACCAGTCTCAGCTGACTTCTCCTCACTTATCTACTCCTTTCCCAAAATGTTTTTCTTAGACAAAGTAACCTATTAAATACTTTACCAGAATACTTTTGATCTCTCACAGGTACTTAGTAGCTGTCATCATTCTCTGTTACTTACCACGTCTTCTGAAATTTAAGCTTTTCATGCAGCTAAGAGAGAAGGGTTGCCTCGTACTGATTCAGCTTACAGTCCAAGGGGCTCTTCATTCCCCATCGTCCCTCTCCCACAACATGCAACCAGGCATGTATTTTGACAGATGATGGGCTTTGGAAAAAATTACTCTAAATCTTTAAGATTATTATTCCTAACCACTGTAGACTTGTGTCAAGAGAGAATGATTTTTAAGTGTTGTTCTTTCTTCATTGCATTATCTAAGTATTTTGGGATTAAAGGTTAAAGACAACTTGGCCAAATTATTCTTCTTAAGATACATTCTAAGGTGTTTTATTTTAGTTTGATTCCTCCTTCTTTTTTTTTTTCTTTTTTTTTTAAGGAACATAGTTTTAGAAATACACACTGTTCTGCACTACGACATTCCTAACAATTCTTTTTTGTAGCTATAGTCATACTTTAGACTTTTGTTAGAAATTGAGTGTGGAGGCTTCACCCTGGTTAACCAGAGGGCTGTCAGGTGTCTAGCTGGAGACTGGAGACCCGGAGGACCACCATCTTGATAGTTCAGCATGCAGGCACTGAGAGCACTGAGCTAGTCATCTTTTGGATACAAAACTGGGCTCAATCTAAAGCACTCGAGGGCAACAAATTGTACCCTGAATTTGCCGCAATTCCATCATCAGACACCACCACCCTGATCCTTCCCTCTCTAAGATGTCTTTAGGATGTGCCTCTACTGTTTGATCTGTCTTCTCCTATCACCTTGACCCTCTTTTTACAATAAATCTATCCTTTTTTTTTTCTTTTTAACCATGTCTGCTTCTGTATCTTCAGTTTTATCTTTTTAACATTATATCACACATAATAATATTGATGAATTACCCAGCGCGGGGCCTTATTAAATTTTTATCGAAGTCTTATAGGTTCAGGTAATGAATAAAATAGCAGAGCTTAGTGTGCCCAAGGCCCATGCACCACTTTCACCTGTG
>PVKE010019045.1:0-28891 GCA_004027555.1 Craseonycteris thonglongyai | reverse complement strand
GTGTGTCCATAATGCTGGTGTCCTATCCCGATTCCCCTCCCACTCTCCCTCCCCCCTCCTCCCCTTCCCTCTGGCAATCACCAAGCTGTTGAGTGTGTCCATAGGTCTCTGTGTCTTTGTTTCTTTCACTTTTATATTCCACCTATAAGTGAGGTCATATGTTTCCTGCTTCTTTCAGTCTGACTGATTTCGCTTAATAAGATGGAAAAGACACTTTCTTAATGTGTTTTCTCACTTGTAAAATGAAAATCCTCATGGTTTTGTGAAGCCATGCACAGTGATGTGCAGGTGGTGGCAGGCGGTTGCAATGGGCACCCAGCTTCTTTTTCCACTCCTGTGCTCTGTCCCATGCGTGTTCTGCACACGTCAAGCCTTCAGTTCAGTTAATGCTTCATATAGGAATGCTGGTGCAGATTTCAGCCTCTGTATACACACAACCCTACCATCTCTATCAGTTTCATAGTTTGCTGTCCTTAGAATTAGGATTTAAAAAAATTAATTCTGCAGCATTCATTTTTGGAGATTTTATTTATATAATTTTAAACACACATTTACAACTTTTTATCTGATAATATGACCTCATATTTATTTATTTATTTATTTTTTAAAGATTTATTTTATTGATTTTTGACAGAGAGAAACAGAGACAGAGAGAAGGGGGAGGGCCCAGAGCAGTCTCCATAGTTGACATTGGTTTTCCATATAGTTTTATTCCACAGGTGGGTACAGAGCTGTGCAGGGCAGGAACTGGGCCGGGAGCCTCCTGCATAGGCCCGGCAAGAACTGAATTTGGGGCACACCCCAGTTCAGCATATGGGTCCACCTGGGTTGGGCCCGGGATTCGAACCTCCGTCTCTGGGGCTTCAAAGTGAGCGCCTAACCCGCTGAGCCATCCCAGCTTCCCCAAGACCTCATATTTTTTGACTCTTTATTTGATCCTAACAATCCCCAAGAAGTGGGTGGGACAATGGGGAGTGAAGGTACAGGGACTAAGTGTTATAAGTGACTTAATACTTGTACATGTTGCTGTACTCAGCCCCCAGGTATTATCCTATGTAGTCCTCACAGCACCATGATGAAGTGTGAGCTCTGCTCTCTTTACAGATGAAGACATTGAATCTTGGGGAGGTAAAAGCACAAGGTGACCTCATAAGAAATCAGGACACTATTGAATATGAAACAGGGTGCTATTACTGATTATTCCAGGACAGTGGGGCCAAATGAGGACTGTCCTCAGCAAGCCAGGATGTGTGATCACCTCCTTCAGTAACTTATGCAAGTTCACACAGCGAATGAGTGGCAGAGCCATATCCTGAACTTTAGGCTTTTCTGACTCCAACCATGTCCTTGCCCATCTTGTACTGAAACATCTTGTCCACATTAGCTAATTCCCACAGGGCCACACGAGAGAGCCAGCCGCTGCCCCACTCCTAAGCATGCCAGCGTTTCCCTGCCCAGTGGCATGCAGCTTCTTGACACACAACACCCACCTTTCTGCTGAGGCAGCCCTGTCACAACCATCTCGCTGAAGACCCAGTTGCCACCATGGAGGCAGGCTTCCTGTGTGGTGGCTGTGGTGTGAGCCAGCAAGGCGTCCGGTCCCTGGGCTGGAGCTGTTTGTTCTTCATTTGCTGATTCCAGAAAATCATCCAGTGTACCTCTAAGACACTTAGAGTCTAGCGATAGACCCTAGAGAGAGCAGAGAGAAGTGAGCTGAAAGTGACAGTGGAGATTGATCAGTGCTGTGGGGCACACACACGTGGGAGGACACCCAGCCCAGGTGGGTCTGGTGACAGGAAGGGGTTCTGAGAAATGGCTGTTGACAGGGCTCGGAGGGTGAGTGGGGTCAGAGAGAAAAAAGGGTCTGCGGGGTATTGTGTGAGAAGATCTGCGAGAACGTGGCACGAGGGAAGAACTGCAGGTAGAAAGGCCTGGGCTTTGGTGTCAGACACACGTGGCTTTGAGCGCTGGTGTTTTAGATTTGACCTTGGGAACATTACTTCATTTCTCTGACCTCCTTTGACTTTTCTGTTAAATGAGAGTTCTACTTGCCTTGCTAGGAAAGCTCATGAACCAGCCATATCTTTTGAATATCTTGGTTTTGGTTATTTTCTTCTGACCCATATGCTATTTATATTGTGTAAATCCAGTGCACAGAGGATCATAATGTTTCAGTGATGCAGTGCCCCCTAGCTGTGATGTAAGGAATTGGATATATACCTTAACGACTATTGTCATTTATTTAGTTTTGAGGGGAGATTCTGTTTATTACACCTTTATTTCTTAGGCTGTTGGCATATTTCCATCATTTTACAGAGGAAACCTTATTAAATAAGAATGAAATATTAAAGTTTCAAATAGGGCATTGGTCTCGGATTAGCTTTAAGGCTTCCTTTATATTTATACTCTACAGTAAGCAAGTAAGAGATTTATTTACTTATTTGTTTATTTATTTATGTTGTTGAAAATGACATCTTAAGCTGTTAACATAGCACCAGGCAAGTGGAAACTCATTTGGATGATGTGATTTTTTTTTTTCCCTACACTTTTGAGCAAGAATTATCCAGCTTGATGTTTACTAATCATATTGCCCATATAATTGCCCAAAAAAGCTGTTGATCAAATTAAGTGTTACCAGTATGTAAATTCTGTTTTCTTTATCAGTACCTTTCAGAAGTAGTTTTCAATTCTTAAGTTCTTCAGAGAGCTCAAAATATGTAGTTTTGAAAGAACCAATCATAAGACTGCATAGGCCCGGCCCGTGCAGAACCATATGCTGAACTGGGAGCTCCCCCAGTTCAGTTCTCTCTCTGTCTCTGTATCTCTCTCTCTCTCTCTCTCTCTCTCTCTCTCAAAAAACAATAAAAATAAATAAATAAATATTTAAAAAAAAAAACAAAAAAACTGCGTAGGCACAGTTCCTGAAGATCATCCATTGGTAGTATTTTCAGAGGTATCAGATAACCTTCCCTTTAAAAAGTGTTTTGTCCTAACAGAGGTGTTTTGCTTTCTTTATAACCTCACCTCTTGAAATTCAAGCAGATTACGAGGAGATTCTAAATGAACATTGGCTGCATTTTCCATTTCCCCCAAATATTCTGTACCCCTGAGAACAGAAAATGGGTTCATCTTGGTGCATAAAAACGCTACACTGCCTTAAGGGCTTTCACTGGTGTCGTGAGCAGTGTGCTGCTTGTTTCACACAGGCTACAAGGCCGGTGATTTTTACAGAGTTGGCACCATATGCTTTGATGGTTGACTGCAAGAGTGTACTGTTCTCCTGATGAAGGAGGACTGGGACTAGGAATGGTGGTGCTGACTTTTGTATGTGGAAGAACAGGAACTTCATTATATGGAGAAAGTGTATTGGTACTGTTCTTGATAGTAGTGTTCACATGTCTTGCTAAGACATTTGTCCTCTGTGATCTGGTCCCAACTTTAAGGGAATGATGTTCTCTGGAAGCATTTTGAGCCCTGTTTAATTGTCATTGTCTTGTCACCATTGTTTTCTAGCATCCTCCAGGACAAATAGCAAGGAAGTACAGCTCCTGCTCCACTATTTTCCTAGATGATAGCACAGTCAGTCAACCCAACCTCAAGTATACAATTAAATGGTGGGTATACAGATTTTTGCTTACCTGAATGTTTTTTCTATTCCTTAACCAGATGGCAGCCTAGCTGGTTACATGGTACGGGAGTGGTAACATGGGGCAGGGGGAGGCCATGGACTGTGAAAATTTTTTTAAGTGTTTTTAATAGTTAAAATGTCAAAATATTCATATTATAAGTTACATAAAAAGACCCAAAATTAGAATTATTTTAGATGTCGATTAAAGCATATTTTGATTTTTGTGCATACTTTCTGTCTTCCCACTTTTTATTAAAGTCATCCTAGCATAACTCTGCTAATATGTTACCTTTAAGACTCAGGGCTACAGTAGAATGCAGGCCTGACATAATGTAAATGTTCTTGCCCAGAGTCAAGAGGTCTGAGCTCCAGCTTCTGCTCTTTCCTTAAGAGGGTGGGGGGTTGGTGGCTGGGTAAGACCCTTCTCTTTGGGATCTTATTTTCAAATGGGGTTTAAGGGAGGAAGGGGAGTCTTGGGATAAATTTTTTTCCCTTTCTGGGCTTCAGTTTTCTCATTTATAAATGGGAAGTAGGAGGGAAGGAACACTGGTTTCTACTGTAATGTTCCCACTAGCTTTGTGAAAGCAAGAGATCACAGAGAACCCAATGTTCTGGGGTCCATGGTCTCCAGCTCAACTGAAAAATCGGGGATAGTTTATACTTGTTTAAGAAAGTACACGTTTAACAGTAGTGTGTATTACTGTTTGAAATAAGTGTTTATATTTCTAAATAGGAAATATTTTTCAATTTCAGTGAATCAGGTTTTCAGGTTTTTATGCCCTGTTCTGAATGTGACCCCATGTGACAACCAGTCACAGCCCCAGGCAGTGAGGACTGTCCAGGTCATCTGTCCAGAGTCCACTCTAGGGGGAAGGTGGAAGTGGGACCACTTGAGGGAGGCGGTCTTTCACTTGCAGGAGTCGCATGTTTCTGGGATCTAAATGGAAATGTGGCTTCCTCCCTCACTACGTTGGTGTTCAAGGGCACGGTAAAGGACTAGTGGGCATAAACCTAGACAGCATCTGAGAAGAGGTGTATATATCATAGCTCCACTGCACGTGGCCTTGGCTGAGCCTTTCCTTGGGCCCACAGAACTCGGAAGTGTAGCATTTTCTAGAGAAAATCCTTAGCAGGTGTGGGAGGAATGGAAAAGGTCTGGAGATCTGTTCCCACGTGGTGGTGGGCATCTGCTCAAGCTCCAGAACCCACAATGAAAGCTGCTAGCTGCCCTCTAATCCTGGATCCTCTTCGTGGGGAGTGAGGCTGAGTGAAGCAGAGGGCTCTGTCCCTTTCAGGGCTTGGCAGGGCCCTTGGGATTTACAAGTGGATCTGACTCAGTTGCTCAGTGCTTCACCTTTGGATGACTTAAAATTGCCACCATTTATGACATGGACACTTAAAGAGCGGGGTGGGAAAACTGGGTGACAGTCTGATATTTCAATGTCAGGTCTGGGAGGTATAAGCACCTATGATTCAACTATTTGTTTGTGTACATGGGTGGTTCCAGCCCCAATTGAACCTGGGAGTCCTGGGGGCTTAAAAACACTGATACTTGATGGCTCTGCTCTACAGATTCAAAGCCTGGGTTTCTAATTCCCTCTTAAGAAATGCTAATAGGCAATAAATGTTGAGGGCCCCTGATAATAATTAGGTGGATAGCTCCTCTCCCCTTCCTACCAAAGTTCCCTTGAAAATTTTAAATACCGTATAAAGTTTTAAATAAACTATAGTTTAATATATAAAGGAAAAGAAGGTGAAAAGCTTGGCCATTAAGATAGCTGTCGAGGGGTAAAACATTCATAGTGGATACTGCGGCTTCCCTGATCTAAAAGACATTTTTTCTGTACCTCCCAAATTTGAAATTTTTGAGTCGGTAGCTTAGTTGTTTTAAAAAGTTCCCTGTTTTTAAATATGTACATGTTGGACCTGGGGGCTGGGCAGGGTGGGCCCTAATTGTAGTGGTTCCACCAGAATCCTGCCCTGAAAATACAAAGCTATAGGAAAATGCTAAGTCTAAATGCTCTCTTGTTCTAAAAATTTTGCCTGAACCTTACCCTACACCTGTCAAAGGAAACCTTTGCCTCTCCCCTCCCCCCAGACACTAACATTGATTCCACGCTCATTAGTACAGTTTCGCTTCATTGTGGGCATGGTGAGCATTTTGTGGACTAAAGTTGCTTCCTGAAAGCCAAGTACTCGTGTGACATTGTTTCTTTGAGAAAATGTTCTGAGTTCTAAACACCTGATTTCTAAGCTAATTTTTAGAAGACAAAACAACCCTTCTGTAAATGGGGGAATTGCCAAAATGAACAAAGATTTACAAAATCTAGTTAGGGAGTGGGTAGAGGGTTGAGTGCTATTCTAACAGTGAAAGAAAAGCTGAAGTATAAAAAGTCTGGGCGCTCACTCTCTGCTCATTCTTTTTATAGTCATGATTTCTTTTTTGAGAATTTGATTTCCCCATCTTTCCCCTGAATGCCAACAACTGTGGTATGAATTTAGAGTTTATTTATCACCCCCAGGCCTCAGCAACTGACTCTTCCTCCAAATCCTGTAAGGAACATAGGAATGATGATCAAAGACAAGGGTGGGAGATGGTGCAAGCCCATTCACACAGCTGGTCAGTCATTCAAGATGCTTGCTTATGAGGGTCAGAGAGCTCTACTTACCCACCTGCCTCTGTATGAGGGGGAACAACCCCCAAAACTACAGAATTCTCTTTCTGTGACGTGAGAGGGATTATGCATTGGAATTTGTTCCTCTGGGTCGTATCATCAACCAGAGTCTTTATCTGGAAGTTTTGAGAAGGTTGCCATACTATTTGTGGAAGAAACATCCCGAGTTGTGGCAAACAGATGACTGGTTCTTCCACCACGACAGCGCACCTGCCCACACCGCACTGAGTGCTCAGCAGTTTTTGACCAAAAAATGTCATGACCTGTGTGCCCTACCCTTCCTATTCACCTGAGCTCATCCCAAGCAACTTTTTTGTTTCATGGATGAGCAAAGAAAGTCCTCAAAGGGAAACGTTTTGCTGATGTGGAAGAGGTGAAACAAAAAAAAAAGGCAGAAACACTGAAAGGCATCAAAGTCGACGAGTTCAAAATATTTTGAGCAGTGGAAAGAAAGTGTCTCGATAGGTGTATTGTATGAAATGGAGAGTACTTTGAAGGCGACTGAGCTTTAAACATGTGAGAATAAATACCTAATTTTTAATAAATAAATTCTGTTTTAGGGGTCCCCCATGTATCTTTGAGGTTCGGTACCTCAGCACTGCCTGACCCACTATCCATTGATCTTCAGAGGTCCTAGGACCCTCATATGCCTTGCTGATTTAGTTCTAGGAAAGATATAAGACAAAGGCAATGCCGGTGGTCACAGATCTGCTTTGTTTTCTTGGTCCAGAAAATAGCATTTCTTCCTTCCCAGCTGTGTGGCTAATGCAGTTGAGCAAACCCTTTGGTCCAAATGCACTTCTGGTTTAGCCCCAGCCCACCCTTTGTGGGGAGACCTGACCACTTTCTGACCAGGCCTCTGCAACTAGGTCTTTAGAGTGAAGCCTGAGGCTGAGGACTGATTCAGTTTTCAATTAACTGCCCTTTGCCCCCAGGACTGACTTCCTTTCAAGATGACTAACTGAGCTGTCCTATGAAGCTGGACTGTCCATTAACACTAAAGCTGGGTTTTCTCCCTTTCCAGAATATAAGCATGAGCGGAAATTGTCCTACAACATGACTATTTTTCATGGAGGTCTGAGGCCACGGTAATGTCTAGTCCCGCCCTTGGCTCGAGATTTAGGAGGTAGTGACCTTGGGCCCCTGAAGATTTCCACTCAATCTGCAGAGACCTCCTGAGATAGAATTATTGATAGGGGAATAACAATAATAACTTTAGTTTTAGAACTTTATATTTGAGATAATGCTTTTCTATATTTCATTTGGTTGTCATAAAAACTCTGATGTAGCTTGAATTTCCTAATTTTATAGATGAGGAAATGAAGGCTCTGAGAGCTGAATGAACTCTAATAAATAAGGAGCCAGGTTTTGAACCCAAGTTGGTCTGACTTCCAATCCAGTGATGTTTTTCCTCATGGGGGAAGCAAGCGCCATTTTTTTCAGTCAATCAAAGTGATTAATCACTATACCAAACCCACTCATATGAAGCATTCAGCTTAAATATAACGTTAGATTAGAAAACCATCATCGCAGCATGCTGTTAAATGAATAAAACAGTAATTTTTTTATTCCCAGAGGCAACATGGTAGAATGAAAGGACACAAAACCATTATGCAAGTCAGGAATCCTGGCACCTGGGATCTGAACCTGAATAATCTCATTTATAAAATAGAATCAATAACATCTCCTATTTTCTATCACAGCGCTGTTCATACAGATGAAAGCACTTTGAAAACCATATTATTATGTTTTAAAATTCTGAAGCCCTTTTACCCCAATTACAGTTTCTTCATTAGCTTAGATACTTTTCAAGATGTTAGGTGAAAGTGAATACGTTACTATTTACTCATGAATACTTTTAACGCTTAGCTGAAATCAGTTGAATGAGTGATTTGGAGATCTGGAAAGAGAGATTTGGAGGAATATACATTTTTGTGATGCAGTGAGTTTAGCTATTGCCATGTTAAGTTGTAGGTAAACATCAGAGCTAGTATTTGGGATCCAGCATATGCATGCCTGAATCTCAGTGGATGGCCCTGAGTGGGGGAATGGTACAGGACCGAGCCTGGACCACCATGTCCACAGTGGTGCCCCGGACGGCAGTTTCTGTACTCGGAGACCCAGAACACAGCCTGTTACAGCCAGCTAGCTGTGTTCTTAGAAGCTGGAGAAATGAATTTTGACCTACATAATACATTTTCAAGTAAAACAAAAACAGTGAAAGGAGCCTAGTCAGTTTACCAAAGAGGAAATGTAATAGGTGATCAGGAAAGCTTAGATTGAAAACAGGTACACTTTTTTACCTATCCAGTTGGAGCACATTTTATCAAAACATCCAAGGTGAGTGTCAGCAAGGTTGAGGTAAAACAGCACTGGTAGGGAAATATACTTGTACAGTATTTTTGCAAAGGTATTTGTCATGTATGTGGGGAGCTTTACAATTATTAATAACTTTAGATTCAATAATTCCAATTACAAAATGGTTTCTTATGAAATTCATATAGTCACAGATTACACAAATATTTATCTTTGAGGGTATTTATTATGGTATTAATTATAACTGCAAAATATTAGAAACATGTTCAGTAGTAGTGGAATGATTAACAAATTATTCAGTGACTATATAGTGGAACATAGCCATTTAAAATCATGTTTTTAAAGAATATTTTAATGGTTAAGAAAAATGTTAATGAAGTTAAAGTAGGACATAAAGCTGTGTACACATATAATTTATAGAATTGCTATGTCTCATGCTAATTAATAGTAGTCATCTTTGGACAAAAGGATTATTTTTCTTACACTCTGTATTTTCCAGAATTTCTACCATATGAATATAATGTATGTTATAATCAGAAAAACATTTGAAAATATTCAAAGGAGGGGATGTCTTCATTAAATTAAGGCCTTTTAAAATGTAAAATAAAATTTTAAGATAGTGTTACAAATAATAGTTCCAGTACCATTTCAGCAAGTGAATGAGTAAGTCAGGCAGATTGCCAAGCAGTTATTGATTTAAGTGATACTCACATTCTTCTGGTAGTTATAAAGAAACCTCTAATTTTCTAAAATAGTAGGTACTGAGCTGGAGATTTGTAAAGGTATGTAATTTATACCACCTTTATTTTATTTTATTTTTTTAAACATAGTGCCTGTATTTTACAAGTAAGGAAAGCTTAAAATTTCAAATAAGGAAAGAAATTTGTAAATATCACTTGAAGTTTTGGTATTTCTGGGAAAGATTTAATAATTATTATGAACGAGTACCAGATTTATTTACTTTAAATAGTACATTTTTGGGGGAATCAGCATTTTGAATTAAATGAAACTATTCAGATGGGTCATTCAACTCTACTTAAATTTAAAAATTTATGGTCAGACTGATGTTAGATAACATCTTGAATATGTTAGAAAATATATAAAATCTTGAATATGTTTATGAAACTTTCAACTGCATTTTATTTTACAGTGTAGCTCTCGCAATATATTACCACATCAAAAACAGGTATGTGGATGATTGATTTTCTGCTAAAAGCATTACACGTTTTCTCCTGTTATATTTCTCCTGTTTTTTTCCTATTCTCTAGTTGCTTTGGCAACTAGAATTTCTAAAGTTAGTATAATTTACCTAAACTTCCCAGGTAAGTGCTGAACTGCTTCCTAATCAGAGGACACCCAATAGGTGTTTATGTTTGAAACCAGCAAAACAGAACAGAGCTTCTTGATAATGTTCATCCTCCTCTTTACTCTTTATTTTCTGTATAAGTCATTTAAACTATCTTTTGTAAAATGTTATTTAAAATATTTACTGTGTGCAACTTTAAAATGAAAAGTTTTTTTTATTTTAAAATAGAGGAAATTTTGGTGTAAACTTATTTTTTAATTATTTTGCATTTTATTTTTATCTTTATAAATTTATTGGTGTGGCATTGGTTAGTAAAATTATATAGGTTTTAAGTATACATTTTTATAATACTCTTACATCTGTATGTTGCATTGTGTGTAAATTTAGAAATTAATGTAGAAACCCTCTCTCTGCTGATCAGTTAATTTAAAAAGTCAGTTAAACGGAATCGTAGAAAAATTGTTAAAAAAAATTTACCATTAATATTTTATTTCAACATAAAACAGTAAAAATATATTCATTTGCCAGTTTGTTTAGTGCAGCATCAAGACTTGTTTTGAGCATGGGGCATTATTTAGAGTACAGTATCTTTTCTTAATAAGCCACACCTGTAACTTACCCTTTCCATAGTGGAGTTTTTTTATCAGTAGTGAGAAAACTTAAGATATTTGCAAAACAATCTATGTTTGCAAAACATAGAATCTTTCAGGTTTTGACCATATCTGATCTACAGTGAATTTATTTTTTTAGTGATTCAATTTTATTGGGTCTTTCCAGAGCATCCTTCTTCATTTTCATAAGAACAAAACCACTCTCAATGCAGTCTTATTTCATTGATTAACGTGACACTTACATATGTTATATGAATCTAATAACAAGTACACTTTGTGTCAAAGAACAAAATTCAATCTGGTGAATTTGAAGATGTAATTGGCTTTATTAAGTGATTCGTGAATCAGGCAGCTTCCCATCTCGTGACTAGATGGGCCTTCCAGGAGTTAGAGAGAGTGGAAAGTTTTTATAGGCAGAAAAAGGGTGGGACTAAGAAGTTAAAAGAGTGGATTATTTTAGCTAAGGATACTTTTCCTTAAGGGAGGGCAGGGGGTCTTATTAGGCAGATTATTACCTCACTAGCGCTAATCAGGAAATTCCAGATGAATTGGTTTCAAAGTCTATTCCTGGGAGAGCGTGAAACTGCAGTTTGGTTAGTTACTAAGTTTTGGTTTGGTGATATGACTTCTCAGAAGTGACTTCATTTTGGTCCTTCCTTTCTTCTTCTCTTTCTTCCCTCCCTCTCCCTTCCTCCCTTTCTTCTTTCCTTCCTTCCATCCTTTCTTCTTCCCTCCCTCCCTCCCTCTGGTGTGACCCATTTCTGGGAACAATGATGGCCACCTCATGGTTCCAGTGGATCTCAATGTGTGGGAACCATACCTCCTTCAATCTGTTTTTCAAAGGGGACAAGGGAGAGTTGTGATAAGTCATTGAAATGGAGGTTAGATGACAGAGCCTCTGCTGAACAAGCAGTCTTAAGGGAAAACACAAATACCTGGAGGTAAACACCTGGAAAGATATTTTCATATTGTAGTTGTGTGATTTGTGGTTCTTTATGGTGCTTGAGATTTTGTATTTAAAAATTTACAAAATGTAGGCTATTGGATCTTTGAACCTTGACTAGAATAACATATCAGTGAAAATGCAGGTTTTGTCTTACTGCTTATTTCTATGATAGTAGTTCAAACTTTTTAAACATGTAAGTCGTAACTAATAACAATGACTGCCATTAATAGAACTCAGATATGTTCTCAAACCAACCAGTTTTGCATTAGCATTTCTAAGTGATTTCTCAGTTCTTAGACTATTACAGATCCCAAAGTAAATTTATAGTCATAGCTGATAATAACAGCCAACTTTATTTATTGATAAGTGCTTCCTCTAGCCACCCTGGTAAACTCTTTACATGCATCTTCTCATTTAGTTTTTATAACAACTCCATGGGGTGATACTGATATTATCTCCATGTTACAGATAAAAGAACTAGGGCAGAGAGATGAAGTAATTTGTCTTAAGATTATACAACTACTAAATTGGGGGATGGGAACTTGAACCCAAGCAATATACCACCAAGACTTTTAATCATATGTTGTACTGGTCTCATCATGGTGATTAATTTGGGCCAAAAGTAAGTAAGGGGTAATGAGAAAGTCCAACTGAAAAAGTGAACATTTGTGAACAAACATGATTGATTTATAGATTGTATCCTGAAGGTCTTTTGGGAAGAGGCGGCATTGACTGTCCACAGACTTTGTCCTTAATAAATCACACCAGCCAAACTTCTGGAGCTGGTGAGAAGCCTGTTAGCTTGGTAGAGATGGTGCTATTCAGCTGAGACGCATCATTTTTAGTGGAAGTGCAAGGAAAAACTACTTGTAAGAAATCATTTGAGCTTAAATTCTTAACTCTCATTTATATTTTTGAACTTACGTTTTCATTTTAAAAATTACTCCCAGTGTTTCTCTTGGTGCTGAATGGCTTTTTAGGAGCTCTCATTCATCAGGGCAATTTAACGGGGTTGAATGGCCCAAAGATGTGGGCTGCTGGGCCTGGCTTGCTCTCTCACGCGGCACCTTAAATTTCTTTTCGAGGCAGTTAGTGAAATGAGGAGTTGGCTGATATCTGGTAGCCAGGTCATTATAAAGGGAAGTGTCACCCGGTGCACCAGAAGGAGCTGTCTTCATGTTTTCAGACCCTGATGCCAGGTCCTACCTAGCTGAGCCTGTCTTTTACTTGGGTTTATCTGAATCTGTGTTGTCTGTGTTTCTGTAGGCTAGTGAGAACGATACAGGTATGAATGCCCAAAGCTTTAAAAATCATTTGTATTATACAGATACAGTAATGCAAATGAAGCTGTTCTGTGAAGATCTTTCACTTTTATTTTTATGGGGACAGTAAAGTCATAGAGCAGAAATTGTAGTGTTTCCCACGATAGGTGTTTGTGAGGGCCAGGTCTATTGAGTTAAGTTTTTCTATACATCACCTCCTGTGCTTTTGATATAAAATTGTGAAAATCTTAATGAAGTAGTTAAGTTGCATGTTCTGAAAACGTCAGATTAATCTCTAGGATACACTGAATGCTCATTTTACCCCTGACCTTTTTTCTTATTAAACACAGCATACTAATAGTGTAAGCAGATCTGTCAGCCTTTGCTCAGAAATAAAATATTAAAAAAATTTAGATTTGGTTTATTTGAAAACTCAGAAAATGAAAAATTTATATTTTCACTAAGTTAATTCATAACTTTTATTTCATGGACTATTCAGAAATTATCTAATATTGTACCCAAGTAAAGCAAATTATTACTCGTCAATAACCAATAGCACCTCTTAATTTAGCACTGCCTTCTCTTTTTTGAAATTAGTTGAATCAAATGTATTTTTGTTTTATTTTGAATGACACACCTTCTTACCAAAAGTAAAGCTTCGTTTTCTGTTATGTTCCCCACCAGGGACCCAGATGGCAGGATGCTCTTAGATATTTTTGATGAGAACCTTCACCCTCTTTCGGTAATAATCCTCCTTGTGTTTCGTGATATTGTTTAATAATTCTCTTTTACTCTTTATTGGGTGGCTTATCATCTGGAAATATTTTTTTTCCCCCCAGAAATCCGAAGTGCCACCAGATTATGACAAACACAACCCAGAGCAGAAGCAGATTTACCGGTTTGTTCGGACACTGTTCAGTGCTGCTCAGCTGACGGCTGAATGTGCCATTGTCACCCTGGTGAGTGCGTGTCCTCAGGATGGCCACAGCCATCCTGGATTTGAAGGGAGTTGTGAGGGCAGGCACCTACATCAGGTAGCCTAGGGACAGTACAGTGTCTTGTTTAAGGTCATCTCTTTGGAGTAGAATGTCAGTCTCCCAAAGGGGTGTGAAATCTGTTCCACAGTCTCCTCCTTAAAGTCTGTTATATAATCACAATCAAAACCAGTAAATGTTGAAACGTTAAATGCAGGTAAGTGAATATTGGGCTGAAGTGGATAAGAAGGACTAAGGTAGCCCCTTCCAGCTTTCTTGTTGTTGGTTCCTACAAAAGCTTTAATAGCATTCTTATGATATGATGAACACGTACACCCCACATGAATACCTATATGGGGAGGAGTGGTGTATATTGCTACTTTCTCCTTTGTGCTTTTGTTTAAATATGTGTCTTTAAGACACTCAGAGACAGCATGGAGGTAATCTGCACTTTAATAGATAAAAATCTATAATCTTACTTAGATTCTTAAAACATTAGGGATTATTTAGTCAAATGTCATTTGAGAAATAGATTTGACCGTGGAACCCATTGTCACCGAACTTTTACATTGTGTGCAGCAACTCAGATAAATTAGCTCTGCCTGTGAATGAGCTGTCCTGGAGGGGATCCTAAAGCCATTCCTTGGAGCTTCTGAGAAGAGATTATTGTCTAATAGAAAGTATGCAGGCCACCTGAGGACCCTTTTCAGCTCTGCCACGCTGAGAGCTCTGTACTGCTCAGCAAATGCAACAGGAACCCTGCTTGTTTATTCCCTCCTTGACTCATCCATTTGTGTGTTCATTCCTTCTGTCGTTGAACCGCCCCCTATTGGGTAAAACAGACATTCAACAAGTACTCATGTGGATGATCATAGTTTCTGTGTCGTAACTGAGAAGTAGATTTATTGCTCATGGTTGTTCCCCCAAAGGATTTTAAGTTCTTACCAAACGCACAACAGGGTTGAAATTTATATGTAGGGAAATTGTGAAGAAGAGAAAAGAAGGGTGAAATCAGATGAAAACATGGATGAGATTAGAGATGGAATTTATGCCATGAAGAAAGATTTATTTTGAAGCTATTGCAGATGGAATATGGAGGAGATTTTGTTTTTTGTTTGTTTGTTTTTTAACCTTGAATTCCTAAGACTGTGACTTGATAATGCCTTGTTGCTTAGATTTATTGGAGTGAAGACAAGATTTTAATCCCTGCAGCTTTCCCAGTGTCTGCAGAGATGTTAAAAGAACATCTCATGTCCCTCCCCCTGGCTCTAAGGGTGACAGGGTGGATCCGCCAGTTTATGTCTTTGGAGTCTTGTAGGGCTGGTGCCTGTTTGTCAGTCATTGTGACTACTGAAATCTTCCCCAACCTATTAGATAAACTAGTGGCGTAGCAGGAGATTGGCTCATATTGGGGTCTTGTTGGTAACATCTTGAAGATGAGCAGCCATGGGGTCTCACGTTGTAGGTACAGCCCTACAGACTGCTTGTCAGGCAGTGGCTGCTTGCGTTGGCTGGGTCAACCTTTGGGGAGAAGGCAAACATGGCCTTTTTAGAAATTTTATAATATTTAAGACTTTACAGACATTATAAACTGAATAATTTTACTTTTATAAATTTTATCTCTTTTGCAAAGCAAGTTCTTAAAAAAATATAGATGATTAAGTTTGTTTTCTTTCTGATGCCATAGTTTCACTTTGTAAATGTGTTTGATGAACTATAAAAATAATAATTCCTTGGTTCAGAGAAGTATACAACTTACTAATAAACAATTTTTACTAAAGGAAACTTTAAAAGGCATTATCTTGTGACCCAACTCAAGTGGTAGGCTTTATATTTCTGATGTCTGTTCTCAAACTAAATTGTCCCAGTTTATAAATCCTATGTTATTTGGCTTTATGTTCCATCTTTATCTGAAATGATTTTATTTAAAATGGGTTTATCCAATCAAAACCACAGTGAGATACCACTGCACATTCACTGGGATGACTATTATGAAAAATACAGAAAATAACTAGTGTTGGTGATGATATGGAAAAATTGAAACCCTTGTTCATTGCTGATGGAAAGGTCAATGGTATAGCTGCTATGGAAAATATTAATAGTATGGTGGTTCCTCAAAGAGTTAAACACAGAATTAAGAATAACCATATATTCAAGCATTTATACATCTGGGTACATACCCCAAAGAACCAACAGCAGGTATCTATACACCAATCACAGCAATATTATTCACAATAGTCAAAAGGAGGAAATAACTGTTGTCAGTAAATAGAAAAACAGAATGTGGTCTGTATATAGAATGGATCATTATTGAGCCTTAAAAAGAAAGGAAATTCTGCTATATGCCTCAAACTGGATGCACTTTTAGGACATGCTAACTGAAATAACCCAGACACAAAAGGACAAAAACTGTATGATTCCACCTGTGTAAGGCACTGATAATAGTCAAATTTATGGAGATAAAGCAGAATGATGGTTACCATGGACTGGGGAGGAGGGAGAATGGGACATTGATCGAGTTTCAGTTTGGGATGATGAAAAAGTTATGGAAATAGAAATGGACTGTGATGATTTCACAACAGTGTGCATATACTCACTGCCACAGAACTGTACACTTAATGTTTAAATGGTAGATTTTATATTATGTATATTTTATCAGTAATAAAAACAGGTTTATAAATACTGCAGGTAAATCTACAAATACCTGAAAATTAAAAGTTTAATTAAAAAAACTACAGTAGAGAAAAAATAGGTTTATTTCTTTCATGTTCTTTATTCTGCTTGTTGGAACATTTGTTGGTTGCTGAATTTGTTCAGTATCATAGACAGAGTGAGAAATTAACCTGTGACTCCTGGAATTTGTTCCTGCCTTGGAGTCTTTTAAGATCCAGCTCTATCCACACAGTCCAATTATGGAGTGTGCTCATTGTATGTCAGACTATTTGAGTCCTTTGACTTTTTAAAATTAATTATGATCAGTTGGTGAAATGGAGTTAAACAATTGTAGAATTTCTTTATGTCTACTCTGTGAGAGAAAACAACTCAGGTTATTTAGCTCTCGTATTATACTGTCTCCCCAGGTATACCTTGAAAGACTTCTGACGTATGCAGAGATAGATATCTGTCCAGCTAACTGGAAGCGGATTGTTCTTGGGGCAATTCTGCTGGCCTCCAAGGTGTGGGATGACCAGGCTGTGTGGAATGTGGATTACTGCCAGATCCTGAAAGACATCACGGTGGAGGACATGTGAGTGTGTATGTGTTGGAGGGAGGAGGAATTGTTTGGGAAGGAGATTGTCCCTTTTGAGTGCTCTGTCTAGTATAGAATGAATGAATTTGACTGACTGTTGTGAGCTGATACACGATAAGGACATGGTTTTAGCAAATGAGGGCTGTCTGGAAGGTATCCAGCCATGTAACTGTTCTCATTATATTGACAATGGCTGGGTTTTTTTTTCCGGACAGCCCTTATATTATATGCAGAAACCTGTATTCTCTTCATTGTGGTTTAAGAACAGGTACTGGTAACACACTGATTTGTGGAACTGGTTTACTCAAACTATATTATAGGCACACCTTCCTTTGCCTTCATTAGAAAGGTATAGACCAGTGCTCTTCCCAGTCTGTGGTGGTTTGCATTCCACTTAGGATCTCACAGCAGAGTTAATGTCACACACTGATTTTTTTGTGGTCAATAGCCCACCCAAAAAGCAGAAGAACTAACATACTATGTTTCTTTCTAGTTTCAGAGAGAAAATTTTCACTACTTTGTCATGTCTTAACAAATTAGTTTGCTTGAAATCAGCATTCTGCCCCGAAGGCCTGTCATGTGCCTCATTGTTAGGGTGGCATGCTCTCCCCAGCTGGGCTCAAGCCCCCATGACTCAGTGGAAGTGCCATAAATCCTGGGGGAGATGGGGGCTGTCCATCCCACAGCTCTCAAGGCGGCCTTAGTTTCCTCAGAGGATCCTTGTCAGGTTGAGGTGAGGACTGAGGACTGTTAGCAGACGACCTGCAAGCCTGTTGTTTGGGATATCTGGTGCCGGAGCTTTCAGGAAATAGGTTTAAAACCTCTTAGGCGGAAGGAGCTGTTGTAGAAGATAATCAGGATGAAGTTACAGTTCCTTAGCGTTGATAGGCGCTTCTGACATGATTCATGCTAAAATTTTTCTCATTGCTTGTTTGGCTTTCTTGAGGAAGCTTGAGGAAGCTTTAGGCTGGAAGACGTTCCCAGCTATGTCCTAACCCACACCCATGCCCCTGGACCCAGTAATCCCCGGGGCGTAGGGTCTTGACAGTGTCTGTGACTCCTGCCTTGTGGGGATGTCACATGGGTACATTGGTTCCGATTTCTCACCAGTGAGGGACCCAGCTCCCCTTGCTTCTGCTTACTGACTTTCTGGGCACCCCATGTTTGTGGTGCCTGTGAAAGACACTTGCGTATGCTGTTAGGTCTTTTGTTGCAGAGCCAATCCCTTTTGCAGACCTATAGAACTCCTTCCTGTGTCTGCAATTCTTTACTGTAAAAAGTAAGGAAAGCATAAAGAAAAATAAAATTTGTAATTACATTTCAAAATGAAAACAGCTACTAAAATGATTGTCATTGAAACCATAAAGGAAAGGGACATTTGGGTATAAGGTGTAAGAAATGCTGACTTGTTTCCATTATTGGGGTTTATTCTCTCACCAGCTCCCTGATATCATTTGACACTTAATTGCCTGCCATGGGGAACGACATCAGAGTTGTCCCTTTCCTTTGCATAAAGTAGGTGACTTGTCCCTTTTCCTTTGCATAAAGTAGGTGACTTGGTGTAGGTGACCGTGCTCAGGGTCTGCAAGGGCAGGCAGAGGAGGCCCCTCATGAAGAGTTCTGTCTCTTTAAATCAAGCAGGAGGGGAAGCCGGGATGGCTCAGTGGGTTAAGTGCTCACTTTGCAGCCCCAGGGACTGAAAAATCGAATCCCTGCCCTGGCCCATGCGGACCCACATGCTGAACTGGAGAGTGCCCCCCAGTTCAGTTCTCACCGGGGTGAGACCCCAGCCCAGTTTCTGCCCTGTGCAGCCCCGTGCCCACCTGTGGAATGAAACTATGTGGAAAAACCAATGATGTGCAACTATGGAGACTGTTCTGGGCCCTCCCCCATCTCTGTGTCTCTGTCTCTGTGTCTCTTTCTCTGTCAAAACCAATAAAAATAAATCTTTAAATCAAACAGGAACATACCTTCTAGAGGCCATGTAGGTCTCAGATCTTTTCATCATTCATACCCCAGCTATTTACTGGAGGAAATGAGATTCAAATGCAAATTATAAATACCACAGAAGCATTAAAGCAAAGAGAACCAAGAAAAATGAAAAAAGAAGAATATTGGTTTGGGGAGGAGATTCCTTTTGTGCTATTATTCTTAATCCACCAATGATTAAGTCACCCAAATGCCAGCAAGCTAGATTTTCATGTAGACTTAGGATCGATGGAGTATCATTTGATTCTATTTTATTTTTATTTTAAACCTTAAATTAAAATCATTTGTCAGGAGTCATGCAAGTGCAGTTTGTACATTAAAGATTTACTTATAAATTAGCAAGTTAGGAAAAAACGGAACACTTGCCAAGTATATTTATAATAGTAATAATAATAGCAGGGGTGGGCAATTGTTTTGGCTTGGGGGTCGCTTTGTGGAAACGAAGGTTAGCAGAGGGCCATACCTTTTAAAATGATTGCATTTATTAGTTAACTTTGCATTTCAGAAAAGATATAAATTGTATCCATAAAAATCTGATGTCTTGGCGGGCCACAAAAAAAAATGTAGTGGGCCGCAGTTTGCCCACCCCTGATAACAGTAATCATTATTATCATCATGGGTGCAATAATAGCACCTATCCTTTATTGAACAAGTTCCTAGCCCCAAACGAACAATTTTTAGGTGTTAATTCATTTCTCACAGTTACCCATGAGGTACAATAGTTCCTACTTAGCTGAGGTTTCACTTGCTGCTGTTTCAGTTACTGGCAGTCAACCGAGGTCTGAAAACATTAAATGGGAAATTCCATAAGTAAACAATTTTTAAGCTTTAGGTTGCATGCCATTCTGAGTGATGTGAGGACATCTTGACTCTTCCTGGTCCATCCGTCTGGGATGTGAATCATTCCTATGTCCATCGTCTCCATGAGGTAGATGTTCCCAGCCTATTTGTCACTTATTAGCCCTCTGCATTTTCAGATAGGTTATCAGAGAAAGAGAGACCATATTCACCTGACTTTTCTTATAGTGTATGGTCATAGTTGTTCTATTTTATTATTAGTTACAGTAGTTCTTCCTTATCCACAGGGAGTGGACATGTTCTAAGCTCCCCCAGTGGATGTCTGAAACCACAGTTAGTACCCAGCCCTTTACATTACTATGTTTTATCCTGTACTGCACATACATACCTGTGATAAAGTTTAATAATTTAGGCACAGTAGGAAATTAACAACAATAGCTAATAAGTATTCCATTTACCAGATAAAAATGAGGCACTGAGAAGCTAAGAAAGATGCCAGATCACTTGACAGTAACAAAGCCAGGATTTGTGTTTCTTCTAGTTGATGTTTTATCCAAGTGAAATTGATCATTTTTTTAGCTTGGTTTCTGCCCCTTTTTGGAAGCCACTGGTGACCACGCTCCCGTCCTCATGTTGCCTGGCCACTGGCCGAGGCTTAGCAATCCCTAAAGCATTTGATGGATGCCTCCAGATGCCTGTGGCTGGGCAGAGGAAGAATGCACACAGAAAGTGCTTTTGTTCTAAAAAGGTCAGATTGCAAACAGTTTTTTGTGTAGAAAATCTACACAAAAGTAATGCCCTTTTCCATCTCCATCTCTAGGCTTGAGAACAGACTCAGCTCAGGGGACTTGGGCCTGCAGTTTTCTAGGCTCCTCCCCCTTTCCTGGCAGGCTGCTGGGGACTGGAGGGAGGCCCTGTATCAGGCCAAGTACAGACAGACTCAGCCACTGACTTCGTTCCTGTTCAGAGTATCAATTCTACGGTTATTCTGAGAGCCACTGTGATCCACTTATAATGTGTTTAATCTGTTGTGACACACCTCTGTATATTAAGAAAAACTGATCAAACAATGGTATATGTGCAAATTTGGGAAGGAGTATGCAAATTTACTCCCTGCCAAAGGATAGAAGGAAGCAGGAAGATTGTTGTAGGGGGTGCTAGCCAAAAGGATGCTCTTACCCTACATGTTTACATTTCCCAATTCAGCACAGTCGCAGTCATAGCTCTGCTGTCTGTTAATATTTCGGATATATAAGCCAGCTGACCACAGTAACACAGATCCTTAAACATTTTGGCTGCCCATCCCTAGAAGAAATTTGAATGGTTTTGTATCCTCAGTTTATTTTTAAATTGACCAGTTTCAATAATTGCAGAGGATGTCATTTCACTATATTTTAAATGGTGCTATTTTTTAGAATGAAATCTTACCATTTGTGATCACATGGATGGACCTAGAGGTAATTATGCTAAATGAAATAAGTCAGACCAAGACAAATACCATGATTTCTCTTATATGTGGAATCTAAAGAACAGAATAAATGAACAAACAAAACAGAAACAGACTTATTACAGAAAACAAACTGATGGTTCCTATAAATGGGGAGGGTATTAGGGGCTGGGTGAGAAAGGTGAAGGGATTGAGAAGTACACATTGGCAGTTACAAAATAGTCCCAGGGATGTAAAGTGCAGCACAGGGAATATAGTCAGTAACATAATAATTAAGTCTAGGGAAGCCGGGATGGCTCAGTGGGTTGGGCGCTCACTTTGCAGCGCTGGGGACCGAGGGTCGAATCCCTGCCCCTGCCCGTGCAGACCCATGTGCTGAACTGGGGAGTTCCCCCAGTTCAGTTCTCTCTCTCTCTCTCTCTCTCTCTCTCTCTCTCTCTCTCTCTCTCTCTCTCTCTCTCTCTCTGTCAAAAACAATAAAAACTAAATAAATAAATAAATCTGTAATTATGTCTAATGCCAGGTGGGTTCTAGACTTATGGGTGGCATCACTTTGTAAATTATGTAAATTTCTGACCACTATGCTGTACACCTAAAACTAATATAAAATAACATTGAATGCCAACTGTAATTGAAAAATAAATATATATGTAAAAATTAAAAGAAATTTAGTTGCTTAGACAACACAAAAAATATAAATTGTGGTATTTTTTTAAAGTATCTGTTAGACTGAATTTCCATAGTAATATGATATTCACCATCATCTATTTTCTTATAGTTGAAAATTTTATATATTTTTTTATTTTGGAACTCATTATTTCCTTTCTAGTTTCCTTTCTATTTTCTGGATTATAAGATTCTACCTTATTAAAAAATTTTACATACCAAATGCACATTTGATCAAAACAAGATAAACATAAATTTTGATATAAATTAAATATAAAAGGTAAAATCTTATGGGAATTATATATCTTAATAAAATCAGTAGGGTTTTCTCCATTAGTTTATATTTTTGTTTATGATTATTACTTATTGATAGAATGAAACAAAGTTCAACATCAGTATTTTTCCCGTTTGTCTTTAACATGAGAGCTGAGAAAATGTGTTCATATGCATAAGTCGATGAATTTCCAAGTTTTCTTTAACAGTATCACTCCAGAGAGTCTTGAAATGTTTTAGAATTATATGCTAAAATTACATAATCATCTATCAGTAAAAATTATTTAAATGGGCCTAAAAACTCCTCCTTCAGTTTGTTCAAAGCAAAAACTAGAAACCACCTCAGTTTATTAGCCTGTCATTAGAGTCGTTCACTTTTTCAAAACCAACTATTGGAATCAAGTCCCTCCACTTGCCTTGTCAGAGATCCTTCTCAGGACAGTGAACTTGATGTGGGTGGGTGAGCAGCCTGCCTTTCCCTCCCAGAGTGGGAGAAGAGTAGCAGCGAAAGGAGCCGTCAGTAGGAGAACCTGCACACTTGGGTGTTCTTGGCAAGTCAGTTTTAAGAGAGCAATGAAAGTTACAGATCTAGAAATCTGTTCCCTTACGCTGTTGTGTTCCCAGGCATGCTTAAAGGACATTTTTGTGTGCTGTAAGAGAAAGCCCTGTCACAGATCCCCTGTGTTCTGAGCTGAGTTGTGTTCCCTCAGAATTCATGTGCAGAGGTCCTAGCCCCAGCACCTCATGTAATTGTGTTTGGAGACAAGGAATTTGAAGAGGTGATATAGTTAAAATGAGGTCCTTATGGTGGACCCTAATCCACTGTGACTAGAGTCACATAACACAGGCAGAGGGAGAGCCATGTGAGGACCCAGAGAGAAGATAGTCAAGCCGAGGAGAGAGGCCTCAGAAGAAAAAACTGTTGGCACTTGACCTTGGACTTTCAGCCTCCATAATTGTGAGAAAACACATTTCTATTGTGTTTAAACTGCCCAGCCTGTGGCGTTTTATTGTGGCAGCCCAGGGACTAATGGCAGATTTTGGTCCTGGGAAGTGTGGTGCTACTGTAATAAATACCATATTTTCCGGCGTATAAGACGACCGAGCATATAAGACGACCCCCTAATTTTACAGTTAAAACATAGGTTTAGGCCTATATTTGCTGTATAAGACTACAGCCTCAGAAGTGGGGGGTAGTCTTATACAGCGAATATAGGCCTAAACCTATGTTTTAACTGTAAAATTAAGGGGTCGTCTTATACGCCCAGTCGTCTTATACGCCCGAAAATACGGTACTTAAAGATGTGGAAGCAGCTCTAGAGCTGGGTAATGGGTGGAGGCTGGAGGAATTTCGAAGCTCATGTTAGAAAAAACCTTGATTGCCTTAAAGAGGAAGTTGGTAGAAATATGGTATTAAAGGCCCTTCTGGGAGGACTCAGAAAGAAACTCGGGGAGCTGTAGAGGAAGCTTCTGTCATCTCAGAGAACATACAAACAGAATGTCGCTAGACACACTAATGTAAAAGGCGCATCCGAAGGGAGGTCTCAGAAATGAAGACCATGCTGTTGGACAGTGGCGGAAAGGCGATCCTTGTTGTAAAGCGGCAAAGAAGGAGGCCAAGCTGGGTCGTAGTGTTCTGTGGAAAGTAGAACATTTAAGTGATGAACTTCAATATTTAGCTGAAGAGATTTCTAAGAAAAGTGTTAAAGATACTGCCTGGTTTCTCCTGGCTGTTTATAGTAAAATGTGAGAAGAGAGAGAGAAATTGAAGAAGGAATTGTTCAACAAGGGACCATCAATTGAAGATTTGGAGAGTTCTCAAAAACTTCTCAATCTGAGCCTATCCCTATTGCAAATAAAACAAAATAAAATAAAAAAACGGGAAAGCATGCTCTGAAGGAGCACAAAGGGTGTGGTCGGACAGTGATTGCTAAACAGATTGATGGAGAGAGTGTGGCTAATTCGTCCAGTCAGCCGTCTCAAAATGCTGCCGCTTAAACAGAGGGGGACAGAGCCGGGACAAATAAAGGAAGGCTCTCAAACATCTGGGATTCCACAGGACTGGCCGCTGGAGCTGTCAGGCTGTAACATGTGTTATCCTTCAAAAAAAGGGAAGAATGACCCCAATGGCTGTTCAGAAGGTGACAGGGCCCCTCAGGCCTGGCAGGTAGGTGCAGGCCTGGGGCTTGGCTGCTGCCCAGGGCCACGCCCATGGCTGAGGAGACTCAGAGGCAGGACAGCCACTTCGTGGGCTGGATACTAGAGCATCACCCAATAGATGCATCTCCAGCCTTAATGCCGAATGGAACTTGCCCTGCTTGGTTTCCAACTTGAGAACATGATCCCTTTGATTGCTGGGTTCTGCCTTTTGGTGTGGGAATGTCTGTTCTGTGTCTGTCTGCCACCACTATGCTTTGGAAGCAGATAAAATGTCTGGTTTCACTGGTTCACACCTGGAGAGGAATTTTGCTTCAGGATGAATCATACCCATACTGGATTTAGATGATATTTAGAGGAGATTTTGGATTTGGAGTTGATGCAGGAATGGGTTAAGACTTTGGGACCGTTGAGATGGTGTGAATGTATTTTTCATGTGACAGGCATGAATTTTGGGGGAATGGAAGACAGTGTCAGGGTTGAGTTGGGCCCCCTCAAAATTCATATGTGAAGTCCTCACCCCCAGTACTCAGAATGTAATTATATTTGGAAACAAGACCTTTAAAAAGATAATTAGGTTAAAAGGAGGTCATTAAAGTGGACATTAATGCAACGTGGCACTGGCATCCTATAAGAAGAGATGAGGGAACAGAAAAGAACAACTCTATGCTACTTTGTTACAGCAGCCTGGCAAACGAATACCCCAGTAGCCATTACTAAAAGAAGGAACTACATCCACTGCATCTAGGAGCATCTCAGGGTGTCTGTGTTGCTGAACCAGGCTTGTGGAGGTAGGGAGAGGCAGGCTCCATGTTATTTTGTAGCATCAGCATAGAATCATAGATTTACTATTGGAATTTTTAAAATTCAGTGCTTAATTCAGCCTTTTCCAGCAAAACCCTCTGAGCCCCAAGACTCAGTGGAATTGGACATCACTCATCTGAATGGGTGAGAAGAAAAACGGGTCCTAGGTACCCCTCTGTTGGGAGAGGAGGCAGAGTGAGGCGTCATCAGAAGCTGGGCGCTCAAGTACTTAGAAATGTGGTCATCTCCTGTCACCAACAGGTCCTCCTTCCCTGGCAGAGAAAACCTGAGCTTCCCCTGAGCAGGGAGAGGGTTCACAAGCTTCAGGTGGAAGGCTCTGTGGACTGTGTTTTTCAGTTTGATCTTTCAGGCACCCTTTCTTCTGGCCTCGCCTGTGTACTAGAACACTGACAGGACCTTCCTGATGCTTCTGAGTCCGGGTTCATCTGCAGCTCAGGGATCATCTGACAGTGAGAAGCTTTGAGTCCCCATATGTACCTTTACACAGGGGGTTCAGGCTTAGAAGTCAGTGCATTTATGGGTGCAGGTGAAGAACGTTTTAGGTTGCATGTCAGTGCACCCGTAAGTAGATGCACAGACTTCAGATTCAGGATGACCTTCTGTGGGAAGACAAGTGTCTTTCTCTCTTTTCTTTTTAACCAATAGTAAGAAATCACACTATCAGAGGTCAGCTCTGAGTACCTAGTGGCAGCCGCTGTGGATAGGAAAGGGGATGATGAAAAAATACGATTGGCAAAAATGTTGTTAAAAAAAAATTGCACGTTAGGGTTGGTTGGTTTGTGTTTTTGCAACACTCCTGTAAGAGTCAGTTTCATATGTAGACAAAGGAATCCCAAATAAGGAGAAGCCAAGAGCCTTGTTTCAGTTCTGCAGGGCCAGTAGGGACACGGGGAGAAACTGTCCTTCCATAGATGCCTGGTGATGGTGTTTATTTATTTATTTTTAATTGTGGTAAAATACACATAGCGTAAAATTTACCATTTTAATCACTTTTTAGGTGTATAATTCTGTGGCATTAAGCACGTTAAGTTTTATATAACCATCACCAACCAGAAACCCTTGGTAATAGGTGTAGAAATTCTATACCCACTAAACACTAAGTCCACATTCCCCCCTCTCCCAAACCCTGGTAACCACCATTCTACTTTCTGTTTCTGAAGTTGACTACTGTGGGTACTTCGTTTAAGTGGAATCATGCAGGATTTGTGTTTTTGTGGCTTATTGTTTCATGTAGCAAAATGTCCTCAAGTTCCATCCATGTTTTATTTAGCAGGTTAGAATTTCCTTCCTCTTTAAGGCTGAAAATATTCTATTCACTGTATGTACCACATTTTGTTGATCCATTCAACCATCAGTAGACACGAGTGTTTCTGCCTTTGGTTATTGTGAATAATGCTACCACGAATGTGGGTGTACAAATAGCTCTTTGAGTCCCTGCTTTTAGTCCTTTTGGGTATGTACCCATAAGCGGAATTGCTGGACTGGTGGCTTGTTTTTGAAGTGAGTCCATTTTTCTAGAAAAGCAGGCAGCTTATTAGGTGATGAGAACACCTCCTGACTCCGTTTTAGAGGCCCATGTGCACATTGCTAAACTGCACCAATTCAGTTGGGTTTCTTTACAATGTTCACCTAATGTAACCAATATTTCTGAAATGTGTTCTTTGTTTATTAATTTAAAGTGTGACATCAGAACTGTTACCCAGTTGAAGGCAGTAAATCCATCAAGCCTGTTCTCTCTGTGTGGCTGTTTGTTTTCTGATGATTTGTGTACACAGCAAGCTGTCAGATATCTCTTTAAGATATACTGCTACTGTTTGGAATTTTAAATTTGGGGAATTATCTTTATTTTCTAAACCTTGCCTTAATTTAAAAACACAGCAACTCTAAAATCCCTATTTCCCCCAGAGTGTATAAACAGCAACATTCTAGGAGAGCCTGGAGAAAGGTGGTTTTTTCCAAGGGACCCGGGGAAAATACCAGTTGTTCAAAACCAGATTCCTCTTGACTTTAATCATAGTGTATATCCCTGGAGTTTATGTCATTTGGGATGGGAGTGACAGACTAGCCCTCTTGTCATAATAAAAAGGCCAGGTTCTCTTCTCAGCGCCAGGAGGCTAAGATATGCAGTGGCACCTTTCGGCCACCACATGGCAGTCTGTCCACAGGCAGCTCCCAAGTTCACGCAGGAGAGTCCCTTCTCATCCCATTTGTTTTGGCTCTCCTGGCTTTAGAGATATTACCGACATTCTTGTTCTATTAAAATTTTCTCTGTGTTCCATTGTTTTACAGGCTGATCTCTTATTAAATCTCATTTAAATAAGACATGAATAAAAGTCACTTAAAGTAGAACTCATGCCAAATAAATCAAAGTAATTTGAATTCTATAAAAGTATAAAATTCGGCACAATACAAGGGCTGTCCGGAAAAAATCCAGCCCTTGTCAATATAATGAGAACAGTTACATGGCTGGATACTTCCCGGCAGCCCTCATACATACTTTTGAAGCTTGTCACTCCTTTCACTGGTCTATAGAGAAACAGCATGCAAGTTGTGCTGTCTTTCCAGTTAAAAGACCTGAGTGTGACCTCTTGGTCTTTCCATCTGAAGCTCTCAGGCTTTTGATAGCAGCTTGCTGAAGTTTCTCCATTCCCGTTTGCCCCATAGCTTCTCTCTCTGAAGCCACCCACCCTCGCTCACATCCCAGCCTCGCTGCCCACCTCCACAGCAGTCCTGCTTCCTGTTGTCACAGCAGCGTGATATGGGGACACGGCCCTCCCTAGTGTCTGATGACTTAGTGAGGTGGCTCACCATCAACAGACTGGCAGACAGGGACACCACGGGGACAGGGTGGTGCTACATTAGTCTGAGGCTTGAGAAACCCAGGGGCATGCCTGCTGGGGCCATAGCTGGGGGCTCAGTGCTCAGGAGAGGCAGGGAGGCCCGGCCAAGAGGGTGCAGCCTGGCGCTGGGGGACAGGGCTTGCCAGCCTTCAGTTCCACCTACAGGAGATGGTGACACTGTGTCCTGTCCACCTGCGGGCATAGGGGTGGTTTGAGTGGGCCCGTCCCACCCCTCGTTCTCTCCACCAGAGCTCCGTGCTTGCCAAACTCAGTTCCAGTCTTACTCCTGTGGAAAGCCTTCCCTGATCCCTCCACCCAGGCTGAGCTTGGTCTGCTCCATTCACTAACAGTGATCATTGAGCACCAAGTGTGTGGGTACTGTGCTAGGGGCCAGGCGTATGAGATCAGGTGTCACGACTCTGGCTAAGAGGAGACAAGTAGGGGAGACTGAGGTGAGGCAACCGTGACCGTGGAGTGTGAGAAAGAACAGAAACACAGAGCTGGGTGGTATGCTGCAGGGGCGTGGTGTTTCCTGCAGGAAGTGGTGCTGAAATGGAGCATCCCACCCAGGACTAGTGCTCAACGGATAGGCCACTGAGGACTTTTCATCCCCCAGGTTGTGTCTATCGAGAAATAAACATCATTTAAAAGATAACTGACGTGAGGACCTGTTCAAAGTAGACGTTTTAAAAAGTATTTTGGCTACCCATCATTAGTTTCCATCAAAATGCGATGAGAAATGATAAATTACAGTCATTTCTGGCAACATGGATGGACCTAGAGACCATCTTATTAAGCGAAATAAGTCAGACTGAAAGAATCAGGAAACACATGACCTCACTTATAGGTGGAATATAAAAGTGAAAGTAACAAAGACACAGAGACCTATGGACACACTCAATAGCTTGGTGATTGCCAGAGGGAGGGG
>PVKE010019044.1:0-28866 GCA_004027555.1 Craseonycteris thonglongyai | reverse complement strand
GACAAAGTCTGCAAGTGAGGAAGAAAACGAAGAGGAAGACGAAGAAGAAACTGAAAAGCGTGGCCTTACCCTGGAGAATCTGCAACAATTGTGCAACATGGCAAGAGCGATGCAACCATTTGCACAAGACATGGACGACACTATGGTTCGAGCTGTCAAGTTCAGCCATCGCGGTGACGGGGTCATGTCCTTGTACAGGGGGATTTTGAAGGAAAAGAAAAAACAAAGACAACAACTACCCATCACCATGTTTCTCTCCAAGGTAAAGCCCCCGGTTCTCCCGTCAGCGCCTCCAGCAGAAGAGGCTCCGAGGGAGCCTAACGCTTCTACGCGTCACGTGAGAGCCTCTCCTCCGCCACCAACACGAGACTCTTCGCCTCTCTCAGAAAGCCATGCTGATGCATGTTTATTACTGTATAAGGTTTTGTAATTAACCTTATTAATTAGCACTGACACGTTTAAGTAAATACGTATACTGTGGTAATTTTTGTCTTAAATGAGTAAAGTATGAATACTGTTTACATATTTAAAACATTCTTGTACCCGCATACACGAACATTCCTAGGGGCAAATCCTACTTCGCGGTTTTTCAGCTTTCGCGGAAGGTTCTGGTCCCCATTAACCGTGAAAAACGAGGGATCACTGTAGTCCAGAGAGCTCCCATACACCTTTCACCCAGCTTGCCCTAATGATAGCATCTTACATAAATAAATATAGTTCATTATGAAAACCAGGGAATTAATGAGGATGCTGGGATAGCTCAGCAGTTGAGCACATGCCTCACAACAGCGAGGTCTGGGGATCGATTCCTGGCTCTGGCCTATGCAGACCCATATGCTGAACTGGGCTGTGCTTCCCATGCAGGAGGCTCCCAATCCAGTTCTTACGACCCCACCATTCAGCCCCTGGATTGAGGGGATGAACCTCCCATGCAGGAGGTCCCCAGCTCATTTCCCACCCTATGCAGTCCCCGCCCACCTGTGTGGAATGAAACTATGTTGAAAACTGATGATGCACAACTATGGAGACTGCTCTGGGCCCTCCTCCTTCTCTCTGTCTCTGTCTGTCTTTGTCTCTCTCTGTCAAACACAATTTTAAAAATCTTAAACAAAAAAATTAAGAAAGTGGAGGAATGACATGACTGGGTATGTGTTGTAGAAAGACCACCCCTCTGACTGCAGTGTTGAGGTTGGGTTGATGAGAGAGAGCGAAAATGTGGCCACCCCATCAAGAGCTTGCAGCACTCTAGTCAATTAAATACAACAGCCGCACCCACGGGAGCAGCAACCCAGGAAGTGGAGAAGGGGGGCCGTGGGCATGAGAGAGTGTAGGTACACATGGATCAGATTTGACAGCTGATGAAAAAATATGGGAGGAGGTAGGTCAAAGGGGCATGAACTGTCAAAGCTTTGGGTGACTGGAGGCAGGGGCTGGCATTTGAATTCAAGGACCACTTAGGAAGCACCCCGTATGTGTCAGGGCCTAGGTGCCAGGTGCTGGGGACACAGGGGTCCTTTCTCCAAGGAGTTCTCAGCGTGATAGTTTCTGCAATGTAGAGAATCACGGGGACCAATGAAAATGCAGGTGAGGGGTGTAGTAGCCAACTTCCAAGAGGGTCATAGTTTCTAATGCATCCTTCCAGAAATTTGACCTGCCTCTACAAGCATAAACAAATTAACAGTCTTCTGCTAAAACGTCAAAGAAATGAGATCATTCTATGCATATGGCTCAACAACATGGTATTCTAACCTGATATAGCTTGGAGGTGGTTCTGTCAGGGATAATTCCTGCCTCATTCTCTCTCCTTTTTTTTAAAGATTTATTTTATTGTTTTTGACAGAGACAGACATAGACAGACAGAGAAGGGGGAGGGCCCGGAGCAGTCTCCATAGTTGTACGTCATCAGTTCTCAACATGGTTTTATTCCACACAGGTGGGCGGGGCCTTGCAGGGCAGGAACAGGTGTACCGCATGGGAGGCAAGCCCCCTCAAGCCAGGGGCCAAACTGGGGGGTGAGAACTGAACTGGGGATCCTCCCACATGGGAAGCACACCCCATTTCAGCCTATGGGTGCGCACCGGCCAGGGCCAGGATTTGACCCTCGGTCTCCAGGGCTGCAAAGAAACTGCTTAACCCACTGAGCCATCCCGGCTCTCCCCTCATTCTTTATAAAGGCAACACAGCGATCCAGGGTGGGAGGGATGTCTCATGATTTGTTTAGCAAGTCCCCTACTCATGGATTTGTTCATTAGTCCCAACTTCTTGATGAGACATTGCCTTGGGCACATTCACACAACTGATGGACCAAGTTCAACATGGCACACGAACTAACTGAATCAAAAGAGAGTCTTTTATTGACCTTTGACAGGTTTGGACAGTGTGTCCTGCAAAAAGGTTGTACCAAATGACACTTCTCCCAAAACTCGCTCCCTACAACCCTCCCACCCTGCCTAGCACTGTGGTTATCAAACTTTCTCATCCTTATCAATGAAGCAGGTGGCACATGCCAACTTGTTATAATTTATATTTGTACGTGATGTGTGACGTTACTTTTGTAATAAAAATGCCTGCTCTTATAAATAAACATTATTTAAATAGATAACAGTTAGAGGCAGGGTACAAGGGACAGCATCTTTTCTCCAGACCTAAGATGCAGATGGATTCACCTGGACCAAAGCTTCCAGCGGCAATGCGATCTTTCAAGAGCAGGATTCTCAGCCTGGGAGGCACTTTAGGTTCACCTGGGTCCTCTCCACTGCAGATTCTGGAAGAGAGCCCCTCGAGAGAGCCCAACGCCTCCCGTTCGCCACCAGAGGGCGCCTGTGCAGCATCTTGATCCCGGGAAGCATGGGAGACCAAAGAACCTGTTTCCACCAGAATAAACGCCAGAAAGCCATTTCAGGTCCTGGGGGCCAGATGCGGGTTTGTCCTTGACCTGTATTCTTGCTTTCCCGCACCTTGTTGTCTTTTGTGTCACCTGGGGGGAGCCAGCTGCCGTGTCGTGGGGACACTTAAGTATCTCTACAGAGAAGTCCATTTGGTGAGGAACACAGCCTCCTGCCCACAGCCACCACTACCTGTCCAGGCATGTGAGTGAGCCACCTTGGAGAAGGATCCAGAAGCCCAAGTGAAGCCCCTAGATGACCGGGGACACAGCCAAGGTCGTGCCTATAAACTCATAAGAGACGCTGAGCCAGAGCCACCCAGCTAAGCCACTCAGATTTCTGGCCGGCAGAAACTGTGAGATCATCTATGACTAACTACTGTTTTGAGCCACCAAATTTGGGGATATTTGTAACATGGCAACAAATAACTAATGCATGTGTGTACCTCATGGTTTTGTGAAGATTAAATGTAACCATGTATATAAGGGCTTAGCATAGCGTCTTACATACGTGTTTGTTGGTGTGTAAATAAACATAATATATACATATGCATAGAGATCAGAGACTGATAGAGACCCCTGGGACAGAGGCAGAGGGACAGCGGCCATCAGTGTCATAAGGAGGGGATGCTGGATAACTCAGCAGGTTGAGCACTCACTTTGCAGCCCTGGATCCGAGGATCAAGTCCCAGCCCCGGCCCGTGCAGACCCATATGCTGAACTGGGGAGTGCCCCCAGTTCGGTTCTCACCAGGGCGAGCTTCCCATGTGGGAGGTCCCCGGTTCAGCCCTCAGCTCGCAGGGGCGTGCCTCCCATGCGGAAGGTCCCTACCCGGTTCCTGCCCTGCATAGTCCCCGCCCACCTGTGTGGAAGAAACTATGTCAAAAACCAATGACAGGGGAAGCCGGGATGGCTCAGTGGGTTAAGCACTCACTTTGCAGCACCGGGGACCGAGGATCGAATCCCGGACCCAGCCGTGTGGAACCATATGCTGAACTGGGAGCTCCCCCAGTTCAGTTCTCTCTCTCTCTCTCTCTCTCTCTCTCTCTCTCTCTCTCTCTCTCTCTCTGTCAAAAATAAATAAATAAATAAATAGATAAAAATATATTTAAAAAGATTTTAAAAAAAACAAAAACCAATGACATACAACTGTGGAGACTGCTCTGGGCCCTCCCCCTTCTCTCTGGCTCTCTTTCTGTCAAAAACAATAAAATTAAATCTTAAAAAAAAAAGAATGTCATAAGGAGAGAAAAGTACAGTGGCAATTGCCCAAAGTCTAGAGCATCAGTCCCCAACCTTTTTGGCACCAGGGACCAATTTTGTGAAAGATAATTTTTCAGGGGGGCAGGGGGGCTATGATTCGCATGCACAGTTCACATTAGGGTTCAGGACTCTATGAGAATCTAATGCCGCCGCTGATCTGACAGGAGGCGGAGCTCAGGTGCTAATGCTAGCGACGGGGAGCGGCTGTAAAGACAGATGAAGCTTCGTTCATTTGCCTGCTGCTCACCTGCTGCTATGCGGCCCTGTTCCTAACAGGCCACAGACCAGTACTGGTTCATAGCCCAGCAGTTGGTTACTTCTGGTCTAGAGAGATAACTCAGGAAATTAAAGGAAAGAGGATGGCAAGCTGATGGCCTGAAATCAGCATTTAGACCAGAAATGTGTTTTTGTTTGGCTGGCAAAATGCTTTATAAACAACTCAAATCACCGTGTAAGACTCAAGAAATTGGGGAAGCTGGGATGGCTCAGCAGGTTAAGTGCTTGCTTTGCAGCCCCAGAGACCGAGGATCGTAATCCCCACTCCGGCCCATGTGGACCCATATGATGAATAGGGGTGCACCCCCAGTTCAGTTCTTGTCGGGGCTTATGTGGGAGGCTCCCAGTCCAGTTCCTGCCCTGCACAGCCCTGCACCCACCTGTGGTGTGACACTATATAAAAAACATGACATACAACTATGGAGACTGCTCTGGGCCCTCCCCCTTCTCTCTGTCTCTCTCTCTCTCTCTCTCTCTCTGTCAAAAAATCTTAAAAAAAAAGACTCAAGAAATTGTTTTGACATCAAATTCCACATTTCTAGTTTCTCTTGAAAATTCCTAAGATGTGGCAATGCTGTGCACACATTTCACCTGGCAACAAGTGACTGGCATGCAGGAGAAGCTTCCCCTTTAGAAAGGGAAGGGAAGAGAGATGATTCTAGGTCACCGCTCTGCCCACTCCTCCCTACCGCCCCCCCCCCCAGTGCTGAGGCTGAAACCAAACACTCTTATTAAGTGAGCGTTTGAGTTACTGTTTTTCTTTCAGCCGCACAATATTTCTCAGTACCCACTTCTCTATCAAAAATGGGAAAGTTCGATGACAAGGCTTTGTGGCATTTGGAAAGTAACCCTAAGTACTGTATTATGCAAGTTCCATGAAGTTACCTTTTTGAACCTTAGATTCTCGCTTGTCTTGTCAGAAGCTGACAAAGACAAGGAGTGAGGGGGCTGGGTGTGCGGGAGAATGGAGCGCATTGGAGTTCCGAGGACTAAATTTGCATTGTCACCACCATCTCGAATGTTAGGGAATGAAAGCACTCTGGGAGGCTCTGAGGAACAGGAGATGACAAACAACTGTTTTCTTTGAACTCAAACAGAGCCAGCATTCTTGGCAAGCAGTGAATCGTATGAGACTAGAGGAGGAATTTCTCCATAGTGTGCATTAAAATGTAACTACCTGATTCAGTGTAGTTTTCTGTCTCCAATAAGAAAGTGATGTTAATAAAAATTATTGACCTCAAAGGGTTGTGTGTATGTGTGTGTGTGTGCGTAGTAAGATAAGAGGAAAGAGCAAATAAGGACGGGCTTAATCACATACTAATCTCTTAGTTAATGCACTGCTCACTTTTGGGAGGCTTGTATTTTCAAAAGTAGAAAGCAAATTATGTGGGATGAGATCCAAGATATAGCGTGATTTGAAGAAGATGCAGAGTGGCTTCATTCATTTGCTAAAGTTTGTGTTGGGGGAAAAAGAAAGCTGTGTAGAGGATACCAAAGTAACTCAGCAGGTTGAGTGATTGTGAGGTCCAGGGTTCAAACCCTGGCCCTGACCCATGCAGCCCCATATGCTGAACTATAGCACAACTGGTAACTGCTGGGATGGCGGCACAGGTTCCCGCCTCCCAGGCAGGAGGCCCCTAGTTTGGTTCCTGCCCCACAAGGCCCCACATCCACCTGTGTGGAATGAAACCATGTCACAACTGTAAGGTCGGTGGGCCTCGGGGGCCCGGGCAAACAGGATGTGGCAAAGGGGACCTTCTAAGCGGCTACAACCCGTATGGGAACTTCCAAAGGCGGAACTTCCGAAGGCGGGACTTCCAAAGGCGGGACTTCCAAAGGCGGGACTTCCGTTGGCCGCCTGACCTGCCGCTCCCCCTACCCCGGAGTCCTATAAAAGTTACCCCCTCCCTTCCCAAGATGGGACTTCTTCCGGGGCGGTGAGCCACTCGATCTCTCGTGCGGATTCCTTACAACAACTAATAATGTAGAACTATGGAGACTGCTCTGGGTTCTGCCCCTTTTCTCTCTCTCTCTCTCTCTCCCACCTTCTCTCAACAAAACAAACCTTTAAAAAAAAAAGACAGAATGTTATTGTTTTGCAACCTTTAATGAATTACCAGGTCAAGGCAATGAGCATGAATAGCATTAACCTTGACAAAAAGACAGACAACCTGAGATTGTGCCTCCCATTAGAAATACACAGACCACCCTGATAAAATCGTCTTGCCAAAAAATGGAATCTGATTCTGATCAAGCCATTAAATCTATAGATTGTGAGAGAGCCTAGCGTGGATTGCATTCCTAGGAACCTTGTCATACAGATTAGATCTTAAGTACCAATTAACGGAAGTACAGGAAACAGAGGAACATATGAAGTGACCTAACCAGGAATGCAATTAGCAAAATCTTATGAGAAAAAAAAAAAAAGAGAGAGATTGGGCAGGCATCAAATATATATGGTGATAGAAAGACAACTGACCCTGGGTGGTGAGCACACAATGCAACACATAGGCCATATAATGTAGAATTGTACACCTAGAATCTATGTCATTTTGACCATCCAATATCACCCCAATAAATTTAATAGTTAATCAAAGAGATTGGGGGACCAATATTAAAAGGGACTTAGTCACATCAACCAATTATAACGTAGGGACCTTATTTGTATCTTGATCCCAACAAACAGTAAAACAACCTGAGACATTTGAACACTGACTAAATATTTTATTGTATCGAGGAATTACAGTTTAAATTATCACATACTATGATGGTATGATGACTGTGGTCCTTAAAGAGAGTCCTTTTTATGTCTGAGGTCCATTCTGAAATATTTCTGAATGACATAATAAAGTGTCTAGGATTTGCTTCCAATTAATCTAGTGGGAGTGAGAAGAGGCTGGGGGGTGGGGTGGGTAGAGATGACACAAGACTGGTCATGAGCTGACAGTGGTCAGAGCTCAGTGCTGGGCATGGCGTGGGCTCATTACACGGTTCTCTCTACGTTGGCCTATGTTTGGAATTCTCCTCCAGATGATTTAAAAACAGTGTATATGGGGCAGGGGAGAGGATAAAGGAACTGGTTGGTAGGATATGCAGACATTATCTCTGTCTTGGTAACAATGTTGCATCTGGGGTGAGCAACTGGTGGGGAGAGAGGCAAAGGAGGGAGCCTCTTCACTATGTCCTCCTTCCTATCTGTTAAGCAGGTAAATGTCTTACCTACGAGAAGAAAATGGAGGATGCTGGAATCGCTCAGCCGTTGAGCACTTGCCTTGTTCGATTCCCAGCCCCGGTCCCTGCAAACCTGATATGTCGAGCTGTGGCACAACTAGTAACCACTGGGATGGCTCAGTGGTGAAGGTTCTCGTCTCCCATGCAGGAGGCCCCTTGTTCGGTTCCCGCCCCACGCAGCCCCACATCCACCTGGGTGGAATGAGACCCTTTCACAACTAATGATGTACAACTATGGAGCCTGCTCTGGGCCCTGCCCCTACCCCATCATCTCTCAAAAACAACAAAATACATCTAAAAAAATAAAAGAAAGAAAATGGATTTATTGGTAAGCCAGATTGCCTGAGGCAGAAGGGTGGTGCTTTGATCCACAGAGCAGAAGGCTTTTTGGCTGAGGAAAGAAAGAGAGGCGACAGCAGCAGAACTCTGTGGGTCTTGGAATCCAGGGTCCCACCATGAACTGAGCAAGGTGGGGAGAGGGATCAGCGGGGTGGCACATCCCCATAGAAACAACCCCAGAGCCTCCCATCCCCGGTCTCACAGGTGAGAAAGCAAAGGCCCACAGAGGTGAAATAGCAAAGGCTCAGAGAGGTGAAATGATTTGCAAATGGCAGAGCTGAGATTGAGCCTGAGGTGGGCAAAGCCCTGTATTACTGCTTGCAATTAAGCCTCTGCTTCTGCAAATCTTCCCTGTTCCCTGCACATCACTCCTCTGCTTCTGCAGATCCTGCTCACTCCCTGCACCTGTGGCCTTGCCCTCTCCCGGCGCCTGCATCTGCCAAAACAAGATATAGGACGGTGGGACAAGATAATTTATCATAGACAGTAACCAAGCAAAACTCTCCCCATATAAGCCTGCTACTCCCTGCAGTCGGGGCTCAGATTTTGGAGAAACACTCCTCTGAGCCCACAGGCGTAAATAAAGCTTTGTGACTCCTATTTCCCAAGTGTCTCTTGGTTCCTTTATCGGGCAAACTGTAACAAGCCCAGGCTTCCTGGAGACCTGAGCAGGGTGTTGAAGCAGCAGAGAATTCTAGAACCTTAGAGAACCAAGGGGATGGAGGTCTCCATGGGAACCGTGGGGGTGACAGAGGGACACTTTGACCCTGTGCAGGACTCCAGGACCACAGTGCAATCATGGAGAGAGATGGATGAAAATTCCAGAAAGAACCGGGGTTTGGGGGAAGCCGGGATGGCTCAGCGGGTTAAGCGCTCGCTTTGCAGCCCTAGAGACCGAGGATCGAATCCTGGCCCCGGCCTGTGCGGACTCATATGCTGAACTGGGGTGTGCCCCCAGTTCGGTTCTTGCCCCCCACACACACACCTTTTGGTCCCTGGCTTGAGGGGGTGCGCCTCCCATGCAGGAGGCCCCCAGCCCAGTTCCTGCCCTGCACGGCCCCCACTCACCTGTGTGGAACAAAACCATGTTGAAAAACTGAGGATGTATAACTATGGAGACTGCTCTGGGCCCTCCCCCTTCTCTCTGTCTCTCTCTGTCTCTCTCTGTCTCTGTCAAAAACAATAAAATAAATCTTTAAAAAAAAAAACACAAAACAGAACAGGGGTTCAGATGGACTTGAGCGCTAGAAAACTGAGAAGTGATATTTTTGCACACCTGCATTTGTGGCCTATATACTGTAGAAATAACGGCCCAGAAGCAGACACACCTGGAGTCCATCTCTCCGTGGTTTCACTTCCTGGTCTGTAAAATGGGATTGTGAAGGATCCACTTCTTAACATCACCAAGAAAATTCCGAGCTAAAGTATATGTAGAATACTTAGCACACTAGATGAATGTGTGGGTATGAAAGAGGACTTATTTTAGCTAAGGAGATGTTAAAGAGTACTTCCCTGAAAAGGTTATTTATATTGAGGTTAAGAGTCGGTAGATAGTAGCCAGGTAATGAGTGGTGTGTTAGTTAGGATACTGGTTTGGATGCTGTAACGGTTAAGCAATAACATAAACGAGGCCACTTTCAAATGGAGCAGAAGCTGCCAGGCCAGAGGGGCCACCTTGCCTCTAATACCTCAGACCTTCGGAACGTTAAAACAGGAGGAAATAACCTTCGGACTGGTCCTAACGCAACATTGTGTCCCAAAGCACTGTTTGCAAAGATAACCAGAAAGCAGGCATTATGACTACCCGGTCTGATGAACACGGGACTGAAAATTAAAAACATTGTTTAGAATTAACATCACTATGTTATATTATCTGCACCATTAGAAATGCCTTCTTTCTATTGATGTAATTGTTCCCCTTCTCCTCATAAATACTCATTCCCTTTGTCTTAATTAGAACACTATGTGAGCCTCTGCCTGAAACAGTGCTTCTTGAATATTCTTACTGACCTCAAATAAATGCTTGTTGCCTCTCCCTTTGAAAGGACTTTTTTACTTTTTGGTTAGCATAACAAAGGTCAAACTAACAGGAGATAAAACAAGATAGAACTTTACTTTTCTCTTATTTAAGTCACCTCAGCCCAGAGGCTGAAAGGGCAGCTCCTCTGGGCCAGGGATCCAGATTGTCCCCTCAAAGCTCAAAGTGGCTGCTTTAGCACCTGCCATCACACTAACATTCTAGCCAGCAGGAAATAAAAATGGAATGCATGCTTCTTTCCTTTAAGGCCATGACTTACTTGTTGGACACATCACCTGGCTCAATTCCACTAACTGGAATGTAATCAAGGGAGAAATATAGTTTTTCTCTGAGCAGCAGTGTGCTCAGTTACCACACAGGGACCTGATACTAAAGGAATAAGAGGAGAATAATGGGTTTTAAAGGACAGTTAGTGGTCTCTGCCATAAGCAAGAGGAAGACCATCCCAGGCAGAGGAAACTGCAGAGCAAATGATACTTGAGCTGGGTATTGAAGGCTGATGAAGAGTGAGCCAGTCAGAGCTGACAGCTGGGGTAGAAGCCTGGAGACCCAAGAGACAACAACTTCTGGGAACACAAAGTCCAGAATTAAGAGCAAGAGGAACCTGCTCTGGCGAGAATGCAGTTGCCCCACACCCTCCTGTATTACAAAAGGCCAGGGAGGCTGAGAAACTTGGCCAGGGTCACAGTCTGACTCCGTGAAGTTCAAGTGAAGTCAGGACTCAGGTGGGTGGGGTCAGGACTCTAACCCAGGTTTAAAGGATGCTTACAGGCCTAATGTTTCCATTTGCTCAGTAGTTTTGTTTGTATTTTCTTCTCTGCATAAAATCATACACACACACACACACAGTCCCCGGACATGGAGCCCAGGCATCAGGACTTGTTCTTTAAGCTTCCCCAGGTAATTCACATGCAGGCAGGACTGAGACAATCTGGGTGGACCATCCTCGTCGACCCCAGAGCGCATTCTGAGGAGCCTGCATTCCTTATTCCTACCATCTACGTGGATGTCATTTCGTCATATCGGCCGAATGCAGCGTGCCAAAGCAGAACGAGGCCTGGGTGATTTATTCCCAGGTCTCTGCAGCCCACATGCAAGAAAAGGAGCTGAGAGTAACCTTCTGCTTCTGGTTTTGTTTTTCCCCACTATGACTCCCACCAGGTGAGAAACAGAGGAGTTTGGCTTGGTTGGAGGGGGTGGGCAGGCAGCTGCTGGGGCCACCTCCTCCCTGGACCAGCTCCAAATCCTGACTCCCAGAGTGGCCCAGCCCCCCACTCCTACCCACCTCCCAGGCAGCGGCTGGAAGATGGAGCTCCACCCATCACCCCTCCTCCTGGAGGGAAGGGCAGAGGACAAGGGAGACCCGCAAACCCGCACCCGCCTGCTGTGTGCCCCTGCATGAGTCCACCAGGGAGCGCAGGTGGCCCCAAGGCCACTCCTCTTCTGGAGTCACCCAGATAAGGATGTGCCCGTCTCAAGCAAGTTGGGGCTCCCACCTCAAGTTTAAGGTTCACCAGGCTGCAGCCTGCTTCTTCAGGAGCTGGTGGCTCCTGTACCTGCCACCCCTTCTCTCTCCCCCAGGGACCCCGCCTGTCTATCTTCATGCCCACCTTACACCATAAAACCAAGATGACTGTGTGGAGCAGACTATTCGCCTGGCTTTGAGGGGGGTGGGGGGCGGGGTAACAGCAACCCAGGACAGGAAACATTCAATGTTACAGAGCACCCGCAACAGTCGGCAGTCACTCGCTTCTGTGGTTCTAGGAGTCTTTTGGTCACGCGTGAAGGAAACCCATCTGAAACCGGCTTCAGCTAAACACGGAAGGGAATGATCCAGCATTGAAAAGCCCACAGGGAAGAATTCAGGCTTGGCTGGATCCAGCAACTTCATGAGGCTTGGAGCCTTTCCCTCCCTACCTCCTCTCTCTTTTCTGGTCTCATTTTTTTTTTTTTTAAGATTTATTTTTATTGTTTTTGACAGAGAGAAAGATAGATAGAGAGACAAAGACAGAGAGAAGGGGGAGGGCCCAGAACAGTCTCCATAGTTGCACATCATTGGTTTTTCCACATAGTTTCATTCCACAGGAGGGCGGGGCTGCACAGGGCAGGAACTGGGCCGGGGTCTCACCCCAGTGAGAACTGAACTGGGGGAGCTCCCCAGTTCAGCATATGGGTCCACATGGGCCGGGGCCGGGATTCGATCCTCGATCCCCAGGGCTGCAAAGTGAGCGCTCAACCCACTGAGCCATCCCGGCTTCCCTTCTGGTCTCATTTTGTGTCTCCTCTCTTCTGTCTCACTGTCCTCCTCCTCCTCCCCCTACCCATCTCTCTTTCTCTCTCTCCTTCCCCCGCTCCACTCCACAGCCTCTTCTACCCACTAGATGCTGATAGTACACATACACCCCAGTTATGACAGCCTAACAATGCACCTAAACATTGCCATGATGTGTGTGTGTGTGTGTGTGTGTGTGTGTGTGTGAACCACCGCTCCCTCCCCCCTCATCTAACAGCCATAAAGGAGGAAGCCTTTATCTGTGAGATAATGATGGGTTGGAGCAGGGAGACAGGGGCCCCTGGGGCCTGAATCTGAATTCCTCTGAAGATTCCCACCGCTGATGTGTGAGGGAGCCGGCCTGAGATCACCTCTCACCAGTCCCTGCAGCTTTGTGGGTCTCTGCCATTATTTGTTTGTTTGCATTTTAATGTTGTGAGAATAAGAGATACGTATTTGAAAATGTATGAAGTGTGGCACAAATGGACAGTGTTTTTTGTTTGTTTTTTAAGATTTATTTTATTGTTTGAGAGAAGGGGAGAGAGAGAGAGAAGTGGGGAGAACCCAGAGCCGTCTCCATAGTTGTACCTCATCAGTGGTGGCATGGTTTCATTCCCCACAGGTGGATGTGGGGCCGGCCACACGGGATGAGAACCGAACCAGAGGTCTCCCGCATGGGAGGCGAGAACCCTCGCCACAAAGCCATCTCTGCGGTTACCAGTTGCACCACAGTTCAGTGTAAGGGTTTGCAGGGGCCAAGGCGGAGAATCGAACACCTTAGGTGATTCTGAGGCAAGAGCTCAACCACTGAGCTATCCTGGCATCTGGACAAAGTTTTTCTTAAACTCAAGCAAGCCATTATGGGAGCAAGTTTCCAGGGTCACCTCTGCATCCAATGAGTGGCTTTAAAAAATGCGTTAAATCGTTCCTTTGATCTAATAATTGCCTTTTGCTGGGGTGATGCCTCCCTGCTGCGACCAAAAGCCACTGTGAACTCCTCCAGCTTCCACAAATATGTGATTTTCTCAGGGCTGACACATAGAAGGTGGTGACTCCCCCAGACTGGGGTTCTGATTTGACCATTTTCTTCCTAGATTTGGGCTGCGGATAAGATCTATCTCCCCTTCTGAACTTAGTTCTTTTCATCTGACAGCAAAACACGTGCACTGCTTATCCACCCCACAGCCCACAGGCCACATGCGGACCAGGTCGGCTTTGAATATGGCCCAACACAAATTCATAAACTTTCTTAAACTTTAAGAGGTTTTTTTTTTGTAAAAAAAAATTTTTTTTTTTAGCTCATCAGCTATTGTTAGTGTTAATGTATTTTATGTGTGGTCCAAGACAATTCTTCTTCCCATGTGGCCCAGGGAAGCCAAAAGGTTGGACACCCCTCGCCTACACTCTCTGCTTCACTTTTCACTCAGATTCCTGGAAACAACTAAACTTAAGTACTACTATCAAGTACATCTTGTCAGTGGCTCCTGGTGTAATTATCTTGTCTTCCTTTGAAGGGGTCAGCAGTGACTCTTTTTTCTTTAAAATTTTTTTGCTGGCTCTGGGTCATAATAGCTCAGGAAGGGTTCTCTGAAGATCCCTTTGGATGAGTGAATAAGTAAAACCATGAATTATTGGATTTTTTTTTTTAAGATTTATTTTTATTGTTTTTTTGACAGAGAGAGACAGACAGACAGAGAGAAGGGGGAGGGCCCAGAGCAGTCTCCATAGTTGACATTAGTTTTCCATATAGTTTCACTCCACAGGTGGGCACAGGGCTGCGCAGGGCAGGAACTGGGCCCGGAGCCTCCCTCATGGGCCCCGGCAAGAACTGAACTAGGGGCACACCCCAGTTCAGCATGTGGGTCCACATGGGCCGGAGCCAGGATTCGATCCTCAGTCTCCGGGGCTGCAAAGCAAGCACTTAACACGTTGGGCCATCCCACCTTCCCCAAGTTGTTGGATTTTAAGTGGAATCATATAAAATTAACTTTCCGTGGGTCAAAAGTAGTTGAACATTGGCAATTTTGTACGCTACACCCTCGTATTTCTGGGGCCCTGGAAAAGCCGCAGAAGGAACCATCTCTGGGCACCGGCAGTCAGGACTGTCATTAGGTTAGAAATGGTCCCCAAACCCCAGCAACCCCTGGTGTAGACCTGCAGCTACCAGCAGCCAATTCAGGTGTGTTTTCTTTTCCTGGATGTATCCAGGTATCAGTGGTTGCTTGGAGACAGGGAGTGTGGGGAGGGAGGAGAGAGTGGGAGGGAGGAACACAGACACAGGAAACTTTTGAGGGTGATGGACATTTGATTGCAGAGATGGTTTTATAAATATATATGTGTGTGTGTGCGTGTGTGTGTGCATGTATATATATATATGTATGTGTGTGTGTATATATATATATATATGTATATATATATATATATATATACATATATATATAGTGAAAACTCAAAATCAAAATGCACTTGAAATATATGTGCCAGGGGAAGCCAGGGTGGCTCCATAGTTGCAGGTCATTAGTTTTCTACATAGTTCCATTCCACAGGTGGGCCTGGGACTAAATAGGGCAGGACCTCAGTTCAGCATATGGGTCCGCAGGGCCAGGGCCAGGATACGATCCTCAGACCCCGGGGGCTGCAAGAGGAGCACTCAACCCGCTGAGCCATCCGGCATCCCTGAGCCATCCTTCTTTAAAAAGATGTCGGACTGGGGCTATCCATTCTTCTGAGCTGTGTGTTCTGTTTACCTGATAGTTGCAGGAACAGGAGAGTCTGAGTTTTCAATGCCAGCTGGAACTCAGCTTCCTAACCGCCACTGACCTGCTAAGAAGCGGCTCTTTTCTCCTCGTGGCCACTAGAGGGTGCAAGGACCCCGAGCAGCCGCTGAATCTTGGCACCCAGGCTGCACGAGTCAGGGCTGTGGCGGGTGATTCAGCATAGAAGGCCCTCCCTGCTCCCTGGTGGAACGATCAGCAGGCTCTCCAAAGCCCCAGGGCTGCAGATAAACACCCCCGCATCAGGGCATCTGTTGACATCTGATCCAGCCACGCTGACGACGGTCAGTGGTAGCAGCTGCAAGAGACCCAGAGGAACACCCTCAGGGGGTCTTTGCTCCCCCTCAGTTCTGCATTCCTCACCCTTGACCCCACAGAGCAGCCACAGGGTAGCTTGAACCCTCCCAGCCTCTGCAGACAGTCTGGCTGCGTCTGAGAGCGCACAGGTACATTACAGGCTAGAATAACCCTGTAACAGATCGGGCTGCGCTTCCTGTTCACGTCTTGGTTTTCATTTACTGTAAGTAATCCTGCTTCTCCGATGAGACTTGAGAACAAGAGGAAGAAAAGGGCAGGAGCAGAGCAATGAGTTTGCTGAAGCCAACATGGTGGCAGTCCGTGACACCCAAAGCAGCGGCTGCGACCAACGCAGGCCTCCGAATCCTAGCCATCTAATGAGCTTTGAGAAGAGGTGGCGCTGGGAAGTGCAAAGGGCCTGGGGCTCTGGAGTTGGACAAACAGGTTCTAACCCAGCTCCCCCATCCACCAGCAGGTCTAGCTACCTTCCCTCTCAGGGCCTCAGTTTCTTCATCTTGAAAGTGGGAATGATATTCGGGACAGTGATATGAGACAATGGTTCCTGAGCACCCATCACAGTAGGGTCTTAACTCATGGTCACTAAAATTAGACCAATCATGTGATTATGAAATCCCTCCTGGCCTGTGGGTGAACTGGGTCCGCTGGGCCATTCCATAGCTGATTTTGCTTGGGGTCCCTCATGCTGTTGCCATCTGATGGGCTGAACGGGGATGGGAGGAAGACGGGGCCCCTCTCCACTCCAGACTGTCTCAGGGTCTCTCCTCTTCACGCTACCACGCTTGACAAGTGCATCTTGGGACCCCCAAAAGTGCGACAGTGGAACTGACCAGGTCTCTTGATGTCTTAAAGCTGACACCACATCTCATCTGTCATCATCCATTGGTAAGTCCCAGGCATCCAAGAGGGTGAGAGGGACCTACCCCAGGGAGCGAATACCAGCCAGGTGGGACCACTGTTAGAAACCAGACACCATTCTGCTGTATCCGTTCCCTGTTGCTGCTATAACAAGTGGCCATAAACTTAATGTCTGAAAACAACACACATTTATTATGCTACAGTCTTGGAGGAAGGGAGCCCCAAATAGGTCTCACTGGGCTGAAATCAATGTGCCAGGCTGCCTGCCGTTCCAGAGGCTCTAGGAGAGGATCCTTTTTCTTGCCTTTTCCAGCTGCTAGAAACCACCCACATCCCTGGGTTTGTGGTTCCTCCCCGTTTCCAAAGGGCCTGCCGCCAACCTCTGCCTTCATCACAGCTCCTGTTTCCTCTGTGCTTCTCCTGCCTCCTCTTATGAAGACGCTGGTGATCACATGGGATCACCTGGGATAATCCAGCAGAATCTCCCCATCTCAAGGTCACATGATTGGCAACCCTAATTCCATCTACACCCTTAATCCCGCCCCCTACCCACCCCCACACGCCACAGAACACGTCTTCACAGGTTCCAACCGTGCAGTCATAGACATCCCAGGGGAACATTATTCTTCCCTAGGTAGGAAGAATGGCGCTTTATTTCTTCCCAAAACATTGTCAGAGATCGGATTAATCATGAATGATGTTTCAAGAAAAATGTTTCTCAGGATATTACATAAACATTCTTTTGTTTTGTTTTGTTTTCATTCAACAAACCGTCATCTGACCTGTAGGTCCCTATGCTAGAGACGGTACAAAGTAGATGGACAAAACATCACTCCTGCCTCTCTCTCCCTCTCCCTCTCACTCTCTCTCACTTCTCTCAAACAATAAAACTACTCTTAAAAAAAAAAATAGTGGGAAAGCCGGGACGGCTCAGCGGGTTGAGCGCTCGCTTTGAGGCCACGAGGACCGAGGATCGAATCCCGGCTCCGGCCCAGGCAGGACCCACATGCTGAACTGGGGAGTTCCCACAGTTCGGTTCTCTAACTGTCTCTGTCTCTGTCTCTCTCTCTATCTGTCAACAGTAAAATAGAAATAAATATGCACTGAAGACAAAAAGATAATTTCTCTCTATAAATGTGAAAAGATTAAAAAAAAAAAAAAAAAAATAGTACAACAGCCATACTAAGGAATACCATGCAATCATTAAAAAAAAAAACCTGATGTGACACAAGATGTCCATAATATATCTTTTAAAATAAAATATATTTAGATATGCAGAAAAATTGCAAAGATAGTACAGAAAGCAAATATACGGCAATGCAAGGAGAACTGACTGGGTAGTGAACACACAATGCAATATGATATATGAGTAGATGATGTAGTATAGAATTGTACACTTGAAATGTATATAATTTTACTAATGTCACCCCAATAAATTTAATTTTAAATGTATAAAAAATAAAGACATAATAACCAAAAAGGTAAAAAATATATTTAATAAAAAAAAGATAGTACCGACAGTCCCATATGCCTGCCCTCAGTTTCCCCAATTGTTATCCTACATTAGTGCAATACATTTGTTTTAGTTAATGAACCAATACTGGTACATTACAACTAACTAAAATCCACAGTTTATTCAGATTTGGTTAGTTTTTACCTAGTGTCCTTTTTCTGTTCCAGGGCTCCATCCAGGATTCCACATTACATTTATTGGTCATGTCACCTTAGGCTCCTCTTGGCGGTGACAGTTTCTCAGTCTTTCCTTGTTTTTTATGACAGTTTTGAGATGTAATGGTTAGGTATTTATAGACTGACCCTCAGTTGGGATTTGTCTGATGTTTTCTTCTCGATGAGTCTGGAGTGATGGTTTTGGGGAGGGAGACCCCACAAAGTGCCATTCTCATCACATCAAATCAAGGACACACATTATCAGCATGGCTTCTCACTGTTGACGTTGACCTTGACGATGACCTGGATAAGGTCAATCTATCAGGTTTCTCCACTGCCCATGATTTTGCTCTTGTCCATGCCATTTTTTGGCCAAACTTTATTGAGCTATAGTTGTCCATGACATTTTGATGAACGAGAAATGCTAATTTCAAGAAAAGGATGTACATGCAGCTTTAAAAAAAAAAAAAAAAATGTGTGTTAGAGATGCCAGGATAGCTCAGCAGGTTGAGTGCTTGCCCTGCAACTACGAGGTCCAGGGATCGATTCCCAGCCTCAACCTGTACAAACCCACATGCTGAACTGTGGCACAACTGTAACCTCTGAGATGGTGGCAAAAGTTCTCTCGTCCCATGCAGGAAGCCCCCAGTTCAGTTCCCACCCCACATTGTTCCACATGCAGCTGTGTGGAATGAAACTGTCACAACTAATGATGTGCAACTATGGAGACTGCTCTGGGCCCTACCCCTTTTCTCTCTCACCTTCTCTCAAACAATAAAATACATCTTTAAAAAATAAACGTGATAGAAAGAAAAAGAAGAAGAAAAAAAATAAAGTAAACGTTGGGGGAAGCTGGGATGGCTCAGCAGGTTAAGTGCTCGCTTTGAAGACCTAGGGACCGAGGATCGAATCCCAGCCCCGGCCCATGCAGACCCATATGCTGAACTGGAGTGTGCCCCCAGTTCAGTTCTTGCCGGGGCCTATGCAGGAGGCTCCCGGCCCAGTTCCTGCCCTGCGCAGCCCTGTGCCCACCTGTGGAGTGAAACTATATGGAAAACTAATGTCAACTATGGAGACTGCTCTGGGCCCTCCCCTTTCTCTCTGTCTCTGTCTCTCTGTCAAAATCAATAAAATAAATCTTTAAAAATAAATAAATAAATAAACACGGGTAGCAAACATGTTATTTTTACCTGCCCACCATAGAGTCTCCTTTATTCTGGTAACAGGCTCCCAAATTTCCTTTGGGAAATGAACAGTCCTTCATTCTTAGCTCATGGATTTATGTGGGGCTGGTCATAGTCCTAGATTCCTGGGGTGGGCACATGACACAGCTTAACCAATCAGAGAATCCCATCCTTCCAGTCATAACTGGTTCAAGGTGAACATGTGACCCAAGTGTATCCAGGGAGCACCTGCCCTGGAATGAGATATTGTCTATCTGCTGGCATTGCTAAGCTGGTGGGATATGAGCTGGGAGAATCAAATGGAGGAAAACAGAGATGAGAGGCAGACAGTTCCAGATTCCTGAGACACTATTTGAGCATCTGTATCCAATCGTGCCTGAAGCTAGTGTCTCTCTTTTCAGTTGTGTAAGCCAATTTCTCTATTAAAAAACAAACAAAAGAAAAACACACAGTTTTTTCTACATTCTCAGTAGTTCTCTATATCTATTAATATCTATTTCTCTATCACTATCATCTATTTATTTATCTATTTATTTATTTATTTATTTATTTATTTATTTTTGACAGAGACAGAATGGGGAGGGCCCAGAGCAGTCTCCATAGTTGACAGCATTAGTTTTCCATATAGTTTCACTCCACAGGTGGGTACAGGGCTGCGCAGGGCAGGAACTGGGCCGGGAGCCTCCCGCATAGGCCCCGGCAAGAACTGAACTGGGGGAACAGCCCAGCTCAGCATATGGGTCTGCATGGGCTGGGCCCGGGATTTGATCCTTGGGCTCCAAGGCTGCAAAGTGAGCTCTTAGCCCGCTGAGCCATCCCAGCTTCCCCTCATCTTTTATTATAGCTAATCTATGTCTACCATCTATTTGTCTATTGTTTATCTATACATTGCTGATTCACATCATCAAGAATTACTCTCATCAAACACTTCAGCCCTAAATACTTAAGTGTTTATCTCCTCAGAACAAGGACATTATCCTACGAAACTACAGTACAATTGTTACGTTTAAGACATGTAACCTTCACACCATACTATTTTCTGATATATGAAGCACACTCACAAATTGTCCCGGGTGTCCTGATCTTCTTGGCTCCAACTGAGGATCATTTATTGCCCTGAGCTGTTGGATCTCTTTAGTCTTCTTCAACCTAAAACTGTTCTCCAACCATTTTTGTGACATTAATGATATTGTTCCCCATCCCCACCCCCACCCCAGACAGTTATTTTGCAAAGTATCTCAATTTGGATTTGTAAAATTCTTTCCTCCTGATTGGATTCTGATTAAGTTATTTTGGATGAGAACACTTCCTCAGTGATGGGCCTCTCTTAGTTCCTCTACCAACAAAAACTATTTGATGTTGGTTTCTCTTATCATTAGAGATATTGAATCTGGTCACTTGTTAAGGTGGCATCTTCCAGATTCACCCCCTGTAGAGGCTGGCACCTTCTATCATTTGTAATTAATAAGTAACCTGTGGGGTGATACTTTGAGACTGCGTACATCCTACTCCTCCGAACACACAGCATTTTAAAAAGCCAGTTTGAATTGGGGTGTCTGTCACTTGCAACCAGAAGCATCCTAATCATGATAGTGCGTGCCAGTTATCGAAATTCACCCTTTTTATCTGCTCTGTGAAAATAGGTCTGGGTCCTTTCAATATTTTTCCTGTGCCAGCTGGTGAAGCTTCTCCAGTAGAGGGCACTAGAGAGTCCGGGAGGAAACGGTTTACTTCCCGTTCCCTGTGCTCACTGAGCAGGCTCATGGAAGGTGCCAGAATACGTCTCCACTGCAAAGTTCCCCCGGTGTCTAGCGGCACCTCCAGCAGCTGTGCCAGCGCCCTCCCGGGGTGGCTTTGTGGCAGAATTGCCTCTGGCACCCACACAGTGCCGCCCCCTGCAGCATACGTCCCTTTTCCCCGAGTTCAGCTCCTGTGATGTGGGCCTTTTCTCTGGTGCAGGCACCTGGGAGCCACCCCCTCCCCCTGACACCACCCCTCTGATGTTTTGCAGTGGAGAGCCTCCTTGGAGACACCGTCCCCTGAGCGCCTTCCCCAGCACCCTAGAGAGGGGATTTCCAGCAAGTTCCAGAAGGCAGATTTCCAGCAAGTTCTACAGCCTCACCCACTGGGTCTGAATCTCAGCCCTGGGGGTGCAGGGACATTTCCTGGGAGCCAATCCTTCCCTACTCCATTCCCTATTATAGTTAAGAATACTTGATGTTAAACTTTCCCTATTCTGATTGTCATGGTTTCCTTTTCCTGGTTGAACCCAGATTTATACACTGTGTGTGTGTTTACATACACTCACATAAAATGGCAAAGGAGAAGGGTTGTTTTTCACTTATAATTTAATCACTTGTATAGTAGTTGGGTTTGTTTGTTTGTTTGTTTTAAAAACAATCGCCTACCCTCTTTGTGGAGTGAGGTGGTTAAGAGTGGAGGCTCTGGGGATGCCAGGAGAGCTCAGCAGGCTGAACACTTGCTTTGCAACTGCAAGGTCCAGGGATGGAATCCCGGCCCCGGCCCCTGCACACCCATATGCTGAACGGCAGCACGACTGTAACCACCAGGATGAAGGTTCTTGCCTCTCACGGGGGAGGCCCCCCGATTCGGTCCCCGTTCCGCGCAGCCTCGCGTTTACCTGCGTGAAGTGAAACCATGTCACAACTATGGAAACTGCTCTGGAACTCCCACCCCTCCCCACTCTCTCTCACCTTCTCTCAAACAATAAAATCTTAAAAAAAAAAAAAAAAAAAAGTGGAGGCTCTGAAGCCGGGTGGTGCGTGGTTAATCCCAGCTCTGCCATTTACTCCCTGTGTGATCAGGAACAAGCCACCTAAGCTCTCAAGGCCACAGTTCCCTCATCTGCAACATAAGGGTAATAATGGTCCCCATTTCCTGAGGGCACTCTATGCATGCAAAGCCATCAACAAATGTTAGCTGCTATTATATGCTTTAATGCAAATAGGGAGTGAGAGGGAGGGGGAAATCCAAACAAGAGCGATGAAGAAAGTAAATGCTGGCAGGGAAGGTTGCTGGGACCATGGAGGGGCTCACAGTCCAAATGGGGTCTTGAGAATCCTGAGTAACTTTCTCTCGTAGGAGGAGAGCTGAGAAAGGGAGACCTATGGGCTGGGTGATCAAGATGCACTGCGTGCAGGAGGCAACGTGGAAGCGAGACCTTAAGGATGAAATGTAGAGGATTAGGGATTGCTCGCTGGGGTCGGGAGAAGATGGGTACAAAGGCTCAGAGGCTCAAGGAGAGGTGATACGGTGTGACTCGGGTCTAAATGCGACAGTCTTGGGTAACCTCCATCCCCCTAACTCTAAAGTGGGTTTAATAACATGGTGCTGTTTGAATTTTGTGAATTTGAAATAGCACAATAGACCAGATATTATTGGAGGTCTTGGCCAATAGAAATTAGGGCATAGGTTGAGTTAGTTTGTATCTTGCAGATCAGCCGCGACCTCCGCAGGTTAATAGAACTTGCTCGGTGCACCCAATTTGAAATCATTTGACACATCTTGCTTCTGAAATGTAAGTGCATCAGGGAATCATGACATTTCAAAAGTTACCAGGTCTGAAGAACGTGAGGCTTAGGATATTGAATATGATTTGATGGCTCCTGCTAAATGTATGTATGTCTCAGGGAAACAGCTTGGTGGTGAATTATATACATTTAAAATTGCACCTAGTCTTTAGGAGTGAAACCTAGACATAAAAGATGCCCCATAGGACTCTTGTGACTATTAAATGAGACTGTGTTTAAGACAGTGTCCAGGGCTGAGTTTGCCATTAGAAACCACATGCACAGGGCCTAGTTGCCTTGATACTTTTAGGGGCCCATGGAAATAACTTATTATCAGAAGAAAACATTAAGTTGTGTTTAGGAAGAGCCCATGAAAGTCCATGTGGCCCTCACAGTGCCTGGCACAGAATAATCCTCAGTAAATGTGTTTTCTCCTCCTCATTGTTGCTGATATTGGCAAGAATGGCAAAGTCATAACGTGGACCAACAGTGTAAGTGCTACCTGTACACACCCTGCTTTGTGCTAAAGACAATCATTGCCTAATTTCGTCCTCCCAACGTCCCCTTGAGTTGAGTATTATTATCCCCATTCTGCAGATGAAGAAATGGAGGCCAGAGTAGTTTAGTAGTTTGCCTGGAATCACAGAGCTATAATAGCATGAGAGTTGGCAGGATATGAGTCCAGGTCCCTATGAAACCACAGCCACATGCTCTATATGCTAAGAGAGGTGACACTAATCAGAAAGGAGAGAAATCCTCGAATGACAGTCACGGGAATGGGATTTGATCCTAAGATGCCAACACTGGGAAGTTTTTTGAAAAGGAGCTCAATGGCACTTAAGGAGATAAATTTGGCAATGGCGCTTGGAGTCCCAGTGGCTTGTCCTAATAATTCCAGGAACATTCCAAGAGGCGTTTATAGGATTGGTCAAGGGCCCTAGCCATGCAAAGGGAGGATTTATTCTTTCTGGAAACTCCACCTGGGGCACACTCTGGTTTAGTATTAGAGGGAAGTTAGAAGGGCTGCCAGCCGAACTCAGTACCCAGCAATCAACTGGATAATTCTCTCTTTTAATACTCTGACTTTATGGTGGGTGAAATGCTAGAAACCCCACCCATTACCTGCAGGGAGGCTCTGCTAGAAATGGCTTGGCTTTAACAAACATTGATCTATTCGAGAAACATTTACAAACATGCCTAGTTTGTGCCACGAAGTGCTTCAAGTAGTGGGACCCAGCATTGAAAAGACTGTCAAGGGATGCTGGGATAGCTCAGCAGGTTGAGTGCTTGCCGTGCAACCACAAGGTCCAGGATTTGGTCCGGGAATCAAATCCCGGCCCTGACCCGTGCAAACCCATATACTAAACTGCAGCGCAACTGGTAACCACTGTGGTGGCGGCGAAGGTTCTTGCCTCCCAGGTGGGAGGGCCCTAGTTTGGCTTCCACCTCACACAGCCCCACACCCACCTGTGTGGAATAAAACCATGTCACAACTAATGATGTGCAACTATGGAGACTGCTCTGGGCCCTCCCCCTTCTCTCTCTCTCACACCTTCTCGCAAACAATAAAAAAATAAATCTTTGAAAAAGAAATAGACTGTCAACTTTATACCCTCTCAGAGCTTATGTTTAAAAGGAGAGAGCATATCCCAAAGGAAACTAATAACTGCAATAATAGAGTGCGACACGGTAGGAAATAAAGAGGCGACTGCATGTAGGAGATGGAGCAGAGATGACTGGTTGTCACACGATGTCTTTTCTTTCGAGAAATCTGATTTCTCGCTGGGCACAAAGCCATGCAACACTTCCCGAGCTACCTTGCAGCAGGCGTAGCCATGTGACCAAGTCCTGACCAATGGGATGGAAGTTAAAGTGATGTGTGCACCTTACAGGAAGTATCCTGAAAGAGGGGGCGGGCCCTTCTCTGGCTGGAAAGGAGAACATTGGAGCACCATTCTAACCACACAGTAAAGGCCATACACAGTTTAGCGACAAAGTAGAAAGAGCCTCTGGGTTCCAGACACTGAAGCCCCATCCCAGCCCTGCACTGCCCCCTTTCAGACTTTTAGGTGACAGAGAAATAAATGCCTGTGGTTGGAACCTGTCTATGGAGAGAGGGCTTATTCTGGGTGGGGTGCATTTAGGAAGGCTTCCTGGAGGAGGGGGCATTGGAAGGGTCCTGTCCAATAGAAACAGAATGCAGGTCATGTAGGTAATTTTGTATCTCCTATTAATAGTAGCCGCATTTACAAACTAAGAAACAGGTGACAATAATTTCAGCAATATATTTTATTAAAATTTAACCCAAAATTTACAAAATATTGTCATTTCAACTTATAATCAATACAAACATTATTGAGGAGCCACTACTGTATTTTTTCTCATGCTAAGTCTTCGCAACCCACTGTGCATTTGCATTTGGACTAGCCCCGTTTCCAGTGCTCAGTATCTACGGGTGGCTGGAGGCTCCCATTTAGGACAGCCCAGCTCTGGAGGCATGAAAGATCCCAGGAGAAAAGCTCCAAAGAGCTTGTTAAACTCAGGAAAGCAGGCTGAGTACCAAGGGCCAGGGCTGAAAAGATCAGGTTGGAGTAATATAAGTCCTCACTTGATAGAATCTTCAGCAAACACAGGATCGGCTGGCCCAGCAGGGAACTGGCATGTTTAGCTAGCATTAATTTTCAAGATTTATTTTATTGTTTTTGACAGAGAGAGAGACAGAGAGAAGAGAAGAGCTGGTAAGTGGCAGATATGGGTGTGACTTCCATGCTAACTAATGCTTTTGCTTTTTTTTTTCTTTAAGATTTATTGTATTGTTTTCGACAGAAACAGAGAGGATGGGGGAGGGCCCAGAGCAGTCTCTGTAGTTGTACATCATCATTTTTTTTCGACATGGTTTTGTTCCACACAGGTGGGCAAGGGTCACACAGGGTGGGAACTGGGCTGGGGGCCTCCTGCATGGGAGGCACACCCCAGTTTAACATATGGGTCCGCATGGGGGCAGGGACCAGGATTTGATTCTTGTTCCCCAGGGCTGCAAAGCGAGCACTTAACCCACTGAGCCATCCCACCTTCCCCTTAACTAGTATTTTGAAAGCTCCCCGATAAGATCCAGATTTCTCCTCTTCTAGTAGTAAGTGTCATGCCAGGGTCCACCATAATAAGTGATGTCAGCCTTTCTTTGTTCAAATCTTTGCTGTTTTGTACTGCTGTGTGACCTTGGCATGTTCAGTGCTGGGCCTGTGGGAAGTGTCTTGTAGACATTGACTGTAGACTTAGAATTGTTTTCAGCTCCTCGGTTAATGATTGCAAGGAGAAAAAAAGTAGGAGATGAACCTTCTGCCAGCTGGGTTTACTGAGCTTCAGACAGAAGAGGGAAGAAGAGAGGTAAGTGTTGCAAGAATGTAATTCATTTAAAGTCTTAACAGAAGGAGGGGGGTGGCAGTGCAGATACAAAAGCAAACTGACAAAAGTTAGCCACCAAGAAAAATAAACTAGGAAATAAATGGACGTAGAAAAAGAGTGACTATTATTTTTTTGCCTCTCTGCCACAGCTCAAGGCTTGGAAACTCGAATGCCTATAGGAGGGAAGCTGTTTTTGCAAGTAAATGAAGCAGCCTGAGTGTAGGATGGTAGAGTGTGGTGGAGTCTGTGGCAATAAGTTTCTCAGCTGGACCAACCAAAGCCAGTACGAAAATGCATTTCTCTATTTAGGGAAGTGGGTAAGAGCATTTACAGTTGAAACTGCATTAGTTACGTGGTTTACTTAACCCCTCTGTGCCTCAGTTTCCTCATCTGTTAAATGGGATTCCTTAGAACAGTACCTGAGGCTTAGTAGACATTTAACAAATATTAGCTATCATCATTCTTATCGTCATGAGTTGGGGGGTGGGGTGGAATATGGATGCTCAAGCTAATCCTCATATTGGTGTGATCAAAAGCATTAATTAGGGAAGCTAGGATGGCTCAGTGGGTTAAGCGCTCATTTTCCAACCCTGGGGACTGAGGATCGAATCCCAGCTCGGCTTGTTTGGACTCATATGCTGAACTGGGGTGTGCTTCCCACGCAGGAGGCCCCCAGCTTGATTCTCCCCCCACCCCCCACCCCGTTTGGCCCCTGGATCAAGGGGTCCGGACTCCCATGCAGGAGGCCCCCAGCCAGGTTCCTGCCCTGCATGAGCTCAGCCCACCTGTGTGTAAGCAAACCATGTCAAAAAACTGATGATGGACAACTATGGAGACTGGGCCCTCCCCCTTCTCTGTCTCTGTCTCACTTTCTCTGTCAAAACAATAAAATAAATCTTAAAAAAAAAAAAGCATTAATTAGCATGGAAGTCACACCCATATCTGCCACTTACCAGCTGAGTGACTCATTTACATTACATAACATCTTTGAGTTCAGTTTTCTCAAATGAAGATGAAGGTAAATATCCACACATACCAGCCAGATGGTTTTGACTATAAGGAAAAGAAAGTTATAGCAATCATAATGAAATGTATCATGTCCCATAGCATGGGTGCCCTCAGGAATGGCTAATCCAGAAACTGAATCTGGTCACCCAGGACCCAGTAGCCTTCCATTTATCTGGGGTCCACCTTCAGGCTAAATTTGAGTTTCTTTAGATGGCTTCTGGCTTTTCATGGTATTGAGGGCACATGCCTTATTGTTTATATCCAATGAGCAATAGAGAGCCCCCACGCCCCCAATCACGGAATAAGATTCCTCCCCTTCAGTGGAGTTGGTCCAGTTTGAGTCTCATGCCCACGCACTGGACTGAGAATCCATTCACTGGGGGAATACCTGAGCTGATTGGCTTAGGCCTGAATTCCTGAGCCAATCACAGGCTGGGAAATGGGATTACCAAGTTTAAACCAATCAGAGCCTGCTCCTGCAGCTGAGGGTGGGGGTGGCCTGCCTCAGTCTGGGGGGTTATAAGCATTTCTGGATTTCAAGAAAAAGCAGACTGGGTGCAGAACACAATCAACAGCCCCCCTCCCCTCACTGCCTCCCAGGGTTATCAAGAAAATTAAATAAGAAAATGGCTTTAAAACACTTAACGCAGTGCCTCACACCTATTATTAAGCTTATCTATGTTGTTAGTGGGAACTGAATTGAGAGCACGGAATTTCTAAATTGGTTTCCAAAGGAGAGAACAGAAAGTACTGGCGGAATTGATTTTTTTTTTTTTTTTTTTTTGTACAGTTAAAAGAGAAAGACTATAAATATTCTGAACCATTTGCCAGCTATCGGGTGCCCTACAGACGGACTCAGACAAATGCAGCCAGGAGGCAGTCCTGGAGCTTAGTCTAATATCCAGAGAAAAAGTAATAGATGCAAACAAATAAAATCATTGACCCTAAGTGGGTGCAAACAGAAGTACCTTAAATGTGAGGTTCATACAGCTTGAGTTTGGGGGCCCTAATTGATCCCTTCCTAAGCCTTAGTAATTTGTTTGTTTTAGGTGTTGTATTTATAAGTCAAACATCCCCCTTTGATACATTAGATCAGGAGTCAGCAAACTATAGCTCTTGGGCAAATCTGGCCTACTGTTTGTCTCCTACTAATTTTATCATCATAATTAAATATTTCTCTTTTTCTTGAAAAGGGTTTCTCCAAAATTACATGAACTGGGGCACCACAAAATTCCACTCTCTCATTGGAGTGCAAACGAAACCTGTCTTTCTTTCTCTCTCTCCTTCTCTCTCTCTGTCTCTCTCTGTTTTGTGAGTTGCTGCCTGGCTTAGTCTCCCCATGTAACTAAGGTGACCAGATTTTAACATTGGTAAAGTGGGACACCATTGACCGGGGGGAGGGGGTTCTTGATTAAAAATTGGGTCTATCTCCCGCCGTTCCCTAGCTTGTCGTGCATTCTTTCCAAAAATCAGGACTTTTTTAAAACGCCGCAGGACGTGGGACAAATTGTTAAAAATCGGGACTGTCCCACCAAAAGCAGGATGTCTGGTCACCTTAATGTAACAGAAACAATGACATTTTGTGACTTCAGACCCCCCTTCAGCAGCCCCATTAGGAGAACTTTGGCCTCCCAACATCTATGAATCCTAGGGAAGATTTTTTTTTTTTTTTTTTTTTTTTTATCTTTTCACATTTATAGAGAGAAATTATCTTTTTGTCTTCAGTGCATAGTTATTTCTATTTTACTTTTTGACAGATAGAGAGAGAGACAGAGACAGAGACAGTTAGAGAACCAAACTGTGGGAACTCCCCAGTTCAGC
>PVKE010019043.1:0-28894 GCA_004027555.1 Craseonycteris thonglongyai | reverse complement strand
TGGCTACTAAACTGTCTTGTCACAGATTATATAGTCACATATAGTCTTTAAATGTCATATAAAGAAATAAAGGGGGAAGCCGGGATGGCTCAGTGGGTTAAGCGCTCACTTTGTAGCACCGGGGACCGGGGATCAAATCCCAGCCCCGGCCCATGCGGAACCATATGCTGAACTGGGAGCTCCCCCAGTTCAGTTCTCTCCTTGTCTCTGTCTCTGCATCTCTCTCTTTCTGTCAAAAATATAATTAAATAAATAAATAAATAAATAAATAAATAAAGTAAATATTTATAATATTAAATTCTCTGAGAAAATGTATTAAAAATAAGTTTAGGTTTGTATAGAAATAAAATCTCATGTACCTACTATAATTATGTCTTCATTTCAGAAGTCAAAGTTGAATATCCTTGAAGACACATAAGAAATTATATAATAAGTACTCCTTGTTTATAGAATTCATTAGTAAATGCATTTTTGGTAGAATTTGTCAACAAACTGATAGTTACATGTCTGTGTCATACAGAATTTTTTTTTATTCCTTTCTTTTTCTTTTATCTTTCAAGGTAAAGAATGTTATACCTGAATATAGAACAGTCATTATGACAAATTACTGATGAAAACAAACAATGAGTTCACTTTCATAAAAAGGTGTTGGGTAGAGATGAAATTAATTGAATTAAATATGATCTGACAGCGGTATGATGGTACTGAACTAATTAGTGTAACACTAAATAAAAGGAAGGGATAATTGGGCACAAAACCAAGATATCTCATTTTAAACAGACTCTTCTGCTCCCTTTTAAATTATGTGGGGAAAATAATGACAATTTCCCATTTTTTTTCTTACCCGCTCCCCAAATTAAGAAGCTAAGAGTAAAGAGAGTCCAAAGACATTGAGATTGTGGCTTCTTTAGTACTTCTACTTAAGTAGCCATTTTATCCTCTCATTCTAGGCCACTTCTAAAAATAAGGTAGTAATACCTTGAAACATAATAAGTTTATAATTATTGTTATAACCTGCTAATGTTTCTGTCAAAGCAATGGCTATCAATATAAGTTGCTCACTGTAGGGTCAAGGTAGAGGCCCAAGTGAAATATAGGTGGGAGATGATTGTTCTCTTCAGTTCTTGATTCTACAGCAGACATTCACAGCACCAGGAATGTAAACCCCGATATATAGTGCACGCTAACTCCCCATTTTTAGTTGTTGAGACAAATCATCAATGTGTTGGGCAGACTTCACAGAGGATTGGGCTTCACAAGGAAAAATGGAGAAAGTAGAGATTGCCGTTGTAGAGCATTCTTGTGGTAAAAGTTGTTTAGGTCATCATTTCTACAGTCTGTGTAGACCCAGGAAATGGTCCCAAGTTCATGGCAGTATTGGTCAGTGCAGAAGGTTGGTGGGTTTCTAACAACTCTGGGCCTTTCTCTAATGCTGACTCACTCCTCTATTTGTATCCAATGAGCTAAAGCTTTGGTTGTTTCCTCTTTGTTTGGGGGAAAATATATGGCCCTTCTACTCTTGCTCTGATCTTTTCTTCTCCATCTTCTTTTCTGTCTTTGATTTTCTCTTCTTCCTCTTCCTCTTCTCTTCTGCTTCCTATGTCTCCACCTCCTGAAATCACTTCACCTCATTCCAGGCATATTCTTGATTTTATTTCACTTTTCCTACTCCTACATGTGCTACCCTAGAAGTTATAGAAGATTTGGCTTTCTGGTTTAATATTTATTCATCACTTATTCTCTGACTCCCTTTATCTTTACCAGGAAAATAAAAGGAATCAGAATCAAGGAAAATTTGATGGCAGGAAAAGGGTATTAAATAACAAAGTAATAAACAGGGTAAAAGAACATGAGGTCAAAAGGAGGAAGGATTGAAACAAATTAATATGTGGTAGATGAAATGTTAGGATTGACTCTTTAAGACAGTTACCACAAAAAATGCAAAGAGGTTAGTGACCACTTATTTAAATTGTCAACTGTGTTATGGAAGGGAGCCAGACAACTTAAAGGGAATGCCCTTGTCCACCACCACCCCGTCTGCCTGAACAACTCCTATTTGTCACTCAACTCTCTCCAATCGCCTCTCTTATGTGACCTGTTTATTTATTTGAGAACATTTGCCACCATCTATAATTAATGTATTTCATTTATTGATGAACATGTTTCTAGCCTCTCTTTTCTAATAAAGTGTAGGTTGTGTGACATGTGTACATGATGTTAGGAGCCTCTCTACTTTTTTACAGTTTATAGTCAACACTAAGCACTGTGCTTGCCAAAAAATAATAATAATAATAATAATTGTTGCTTAATAATTTTGTTAAATGCATGCATGAATACATGAGTAATTCAAAATCTAATTCAAGCATCATATACTTTCAGAAGTTTTGCTAGACACTTAGTAACTTACTTCTTGTTATAATGATGGCACCTTCATTATATACAATTGTATTACAGTCTATTTTAATAAATTAATTTGTTTACTTGTGAATTCTAACAAGGTATAAGTCCCTCAAAGGTTGGGTCATGTATTATTTCTCTTTAGAATTCCAAACCACTTAGTATGCAGTTTTGTGAATGCATGAACATTTTTGAGAAAATATTATTAGGGTCCTAGAACCACTTTGATGACATGAAAAAAATTAAATTTTATAAGTCATCAAATATGGAAAAAATATTTCTTTATAATTCAGGTAACAGAAAACTTTATAATATTTGCTAATAGAAATAGGTTCTATTTTAACCACATATTTTCTCTTTACTTGTAAATTTTGTAGTCTATTTTAATCACTTCCTTGGCTAAAAAATTAACTGCTCAATATAGGTGAATTCAAGACTATAGAATAATTTTTGAAATATTCTTTTTAAGAATTGGTGTCTGGCTTCATAACACCTTCACTTTCTTCCAGTTATCAGATGTTGTGGTGTGTAAAAATAATTATGCATTTCTCTGGAGTGTCTAATTAAAATTTCAGAAATATGACAGGTTTCTTGACAACAGATATTAGTTTAAAACAAAAGTCATTTTCCATTTGCTTTGCAAAGTTTTCACTTAATCAGATGCCCTACATTCAATCAAATTAGTAGAGATACTTAGGCTACAAGAGTGTACACATTTTCTTTTCTTAACAATAGAAATAGAGAACGCTGATTAAGAAAAATTAATACTTTTCTCTATTATGGATGTTAACTTCGATCTTTTACCTAAAACTTTACTTGGATAAAAATATTCAATGAAAGATGTAAGATGTATGTTCTTTGGGTTCCTTAAAAGAAGAGGGATACAGTATTATTAGGTAACCAACTATCCCACTGGGATTCAGAGGTTTCTTGGGTTATAAGACTTTCAGTGCTAAAATCAGGTAAACCAGGATGACCATTCACTCTACCTAGTATTATTATTTTTTTAACTTTAATAATGTACTTAAAAGAGTTCTAGAATTTTACAGGACTGCATCTCAAAGGTATAGTTAAAGAGAGGACGGTAATGCATTTTTGTTTGAAGAGTTGACAGTTTTACGTTTTATTTCCAACCCAAGATGATGGTGATTATTTATTTATAATAGTTGTAAGGGTACAATGGCACTTACAAACATGTAAAAGACAAAGCTCCTGTGAGCTTTCCCATCAAATTCAATATCTAATGCACCTTGTAAGAGCAAAAGAGGACGTAGAAAAACGTTGGAAAAAATCAATACTGGAAGACTTAGTGAAGAAAGTGTGTCCTATACTTTCAAGGAGAGCTATCAAGGAATAAAAGAAAAAAAATTAAAGTTTTCTGAATTATGACTAATCTAGTTGTTAACCTTTGGAGAATTATAGATGCATAAGTGCTAGGAAAATTGATTTCTGTATCTTTTTATTATATCTTTCTAGTAAAGTATTTTTTTAATTTATCATTTTACAGTGACTCTTCCACCTTACTATTTTCTGCCTTAAACTGTTTTCCCTGAGAATTATAAAGCTACATCAGCTTATTTTGATTAATAATTGTCCAGCTATGTCATTTTTCTTTTCCTTTCAAATTTACCCTGTCACTGTGCTTTAGATATGCCTTTTAAAATTGCATATAGCTGGAAATTTGTGATCCAATCATAGAATTTTCATCTTTTAATGATCAAGTACATGTATTACATTTCCCTTTACTGTTTCTTAGTATTTTATTTCTGCCACCTTTTTTTGTGGGGTATTTTTGTGTTCATTTTCTTTCTTTACTGTCTTCAAGTGGATTGAACAAGTATCCGTATTCCATTTTTCTATTCTAAATTATTGAAAGTTATCCATTATTATTTTTGTTTGTTTTATATTTCTAATATGTGTAACCTGATCTGGCAGTCTAATACTATTCAATATCTTTATACTCCCCATTGCTCACTGAATTGTCTTGACACCTATGATGATTAATTTTAATGTGCCTGGGCCACAGTGCCCAAATATTTGGTCAAATATTATTCTAAATGTTTGCATTAATGACTTATTTGGGAAGGGCTCACCTTTAAATGAGTGGACTTTGAGTAAACCCACCCCCATCCCCCATACTAAGAAGGAATTCTGCCTGCAGACTGCCATTGGACTTGACATGCAACTTTCCCCGGCATCTTCAACCTTTACGCCAACCTTACAGATTTTGGAATGCCAAGTTTCCACAGTTGTGTGGATGAATTTCTTAAAATCTCTCACTTGTTCTCTCTCTCTTTCTCTCCTATAATTATGTACACACACACACACACACACACACACACACACACACACACACACACATGCATGCACACACACCTCACTGCAGGGATTCCCAACCCCATGCCCACGGGCGCCATGGCGACCACGGCCCGATTTGTGTGCGCCCGCCATTATTTGACTGCATCAGAAGTTTTTCATAAACACTAAGTAAAACTATAATTTATTTTTATACATTTGTTAGAATTTTTAAATATTGTTTGAGTATCTACACAGGTTTATTATATTCGTTGGTATGTGTGCGATATCGTATGTATAAGTTTTCCCTAGCTTTCGCCTTTGTACATGTCGCGTCTTGTGTAGCCGCTGCGCTCTTTACACTCTCCTCCACCCACCCGGGAGACGCGACGTTGCCATTTGGATTGCGGTTGCTGGACTGATCGGGTCGTGACGGTTAGCTAGGATCACAGTGTTTTGATAGATTCGATTTTAAATGAACTAAAAGCGAGGTAGGTCATCTATTATTATGGTGGCAATTTGATATGGTATTGTAGTTCTATAACTATTTTTATTTTTATTTTCTTAGTCCTAAAATGAGTGGACCAAATAAGAGAAAACGAACCTATAATTTTAACACAGACTGGGAGGAATTATATTGTTTCATTCATTTAAAAGGTAAATGCATTTGCCTGTTGTGTGGCAGTAGTATTGCAGTGCCGAAAAAACATAATGTTGAATGTCACATTCAGACAAGTCATACCACTTTTGATACGAATTATCCACTTAAATCTGAAGTAAGAAAGAAAATAATAAATCAACTAAAATTAAGTTTAACTACTCAACAGACTGTTTTCACTAGACATGTGGAAAAATCTAAAAAGGCAACCATTGCTTCTTTTAAAATTTCTCACATGCTTGCAAAGATGAAAAAACCTTTCCAGGATGGTGAATTGTTAAAAGAAGCATTTCTGACTGCTGCCAATTGTTTGTTTGAGGAATATTCTAACAAGTGTGAGATTATGTCGGCGATACAAGACCTACAGTTGTCAAATAACACAGTCACAAGAAGAATACAGGCAATTTCAAAAGACTTGCCAACCCAGTTAAAGACTGACTTGGAAATATGTGACTGCTTCTCTCTGCAATTTGATGAGTCAACAGATATATTAGACACCGTACAGTTGGCAGTTATGGTGAGAAAGGTATTTAGTAACTTCACAGTAAAAGAGGAACTGTTGCAAATATTACCAATGAAAGGACAGACGAGAGTTGAGGATATTTATAAAACTTTCAGAACATACGCCAGGTTGATAAACATGCCTTTGCATAAGTTGTCTGTGATAACTACCGATGGGGCACCAGCAATGGTTGGTAAAAACAAAGGATTGATTGCCCTTTGCAGGAAAGATGAATCATTTTCAAACTTTATGTCCTACCGCTGTATTATCCATCAGGAAGCTTTGTGTTATAAAATACTGCCCTTTGAACATGTTATGAAAATAGTCACAAAGATAATCAACTCTATTCATGCAGCTCCATTGCAACACTGACTTTTCAAGGCCCTGTTAGAAGATACTGAAGATAAAGAACACGATCTCATCCTGCATACTGAAGTACGTTGGCTCAGTAAAGGTAAAGTTCTTACAAGATTTGTGAACTTAATTGAAGAAATAAAAACATTTATACATGATAAAAATGAAAATTATGATGAATTAACAGACTCTTGCTGGCTGGTGGATTTGGGTTTTCTTGCTGACACCATGGAAAAATTAGATTCTTTTAATTTGGAGTTGCAGGGAAAAGACAAAAATATAGCTAAAATGATAAGCTATGTAAATGCATTTAAAGCAAAATTGACTTTGTTGATATCACATCTGCATATCAAGTCTCTTGTGCACTTCCCATATATGAGGAAAATGCTCGGTAACAATGAATTAAACGTGTCATTATTTATTGAGACCCTGCAAGTGCTTCAAAAACAGTTTGAAGAGAGATTTCTGCAGTGTACAAATATCGAGCCAATTGTCTCCTTCTGTATCAATCCTTTTACTTGCCAAATAAATGTAATAGAACTAGCCGCATGTATTGCAGACCTTGTTCAGGGGAAAGCAGAAGAACTAGAGTTAGAAATTTTGAACCTTAAGAACAATATTTTGCTAAAATCCTTAATATCAGAGGACTTATGGAACATAGTTGACAAAGAAATGTTCCCATTTTTTAAAAAAGCGGCATATAAAATCAAATTGTTTTTTGGGTCAATGTATTTATGCGAATCTTTGTTTTCAAACATGAATTTAATAAAATCACGATATAGATCTCAACTTACTGATGAGCATCTTAATAATTGTTTGCTAGCAGGGTTGTCGTCATACTCTCCTAATTACGAGGCACTAGCCAATGAAATGTAATGCCAAAGATCACACTGACAGATTAATTTTTTGGTTTCTTTTATGTTTTTTTAAATGATTTTATTATACATGTGTTTTTTATTTAGTTTGTATTATGTTTTGTATATATGTTTTTTTGTGTGTATATAATTTGTACAATAAATTTATTATTTTAAAATTATTTTTGTTTATTTTTTATTCTTGTTCAATAATAAATATCCTTAGAAATAGCTGGTGCCTGCCACCCTACCGATATTTTAGAATGCGCCCTAGGGTATAAAAAGGTTGGGAACCCCTGCGAATGTGTTTCTCTGGAGAACCTTAATATAGCACCATCATCAAAACCCAATTGGCTCAAATTGGAAGTGTTTATTTCTGGACTTTCAATTCTACTCCTTTTATTACATTTGCCTACATGCCTATCCTTATAACATGATAATATTAGTTATATCAGTTTATATTTTTATTTCAGGATTCACACATATAAGTAGTTGAGGATCGATCAAGCTCCATATCCACGCGTGGCACACACTTGTTTTTGAACTCTCATAAAATATTTTGATTTTTTACCCAGAGAACTGAGCAGACACATGAGAATTTGATTTCTATTAGGTCCCTGGAAGGATTTTATCACCACTTTTTCTCCAAAGGTGAAAAATTAGAGCACTCCAAATTTGTACAGTTGCCTTAGTTCCACTTCATACCTTATTTGCCTCAAATTTTTTCTCTGGCTAGACATTAAAACTCAAGTCCTTTGGCATTTAGCCCATTTCAGAATTTGATAATCACCTCCTAGATGTACACCATCAACTTGTGTTCTTAATTGATCTTTTTATTTTTAACATTTTTGGTTTTTATTTATTCATTGCAAACATATCTAGGTCTGTCTCTATGTATAGAGAGAAATATGTTTGAGTTACAATAAATCCATAGTCTCTAAATTTTATGAGGGTAGACATATTTTGGCCACAATTTTTCTAGGAGCAGAATTCAAATATATTGATTTTGTTTGGCACTTCAAAGGTCTGGATTAAAAATTCAAATACAATTGAAAAGTTTTAATATAGAATATATTCTCCTATAAAAACAAGAACATGGTTTACTCTAAATCTATTAATATGAATACACTACATTTTTTATACATTAAATGTACAAAGCTATTATCACAATTAAATGAGATAGTCCAAACAAAAACATTGATAATCAGAATAAGTTAGTAGCTTCTTAATGTTTGAAATTATTATATTTTGTTATTATTCAGTTATACATTAGATTACACATGTGTGATTTACCTTGGGAATGACTTAATATGACAGTATTTCTTTCTCCATTGTGGAAAAAAAAATGCAGTCTGAGTTCCAAATGACTAATTTACAAATGAATTTTGATATAAAAAGAAATTAGTGTCATCATTTTATGTTATATATAAGGCTCTATCTATTTACTTGAAGGCAAAATCATTTATTCAGATATAAAGCAGGATATGTTGTAATGAAGTATGCAGTTTCTAAGTGCGCTTCTTCCCTCACTGTAATAACACATTCATAGAAGACGCGTGATTTGAATACTTTTTTATGGTTTCAAAAAAAAGATTCCAGAGATAAATTTGAGTTTTCTACTGTAAAAATAATGATCTATCGGGAACCCCACAACTTCAATTATTAATGCCTAGAAATAATACAACCAACCGCAATAATCTTGAGAATATTTACCTTTAATTCTTGAGATGGACTACCCATCTTTCATTTTCTAATGAAGAGGCAATAGAATAAATGTTTAATTCTAATATGTTTATTATAAAGCTCTTTTAAAACTGACTTTTTTTCACAGTGGTGATAATGTCATTTTAAAAGTTCAGCTATAAAATGCATTTTTAAATATTTAAAATGTTTCTTGTCAGGGAGACCAGCCTGGTTCAACAGTTGAGTGTTTGCCTTGCAATTGTGAGGTCTGGAGATCGAATTCTGGCCCTGGCCTGTGCAAATCCATATGCCAAACTGGGAACCTAATGACAGTGAAGGTTCTTGCCTCCCATGCAGGAAGACTCCTGTTCGGTTCCTTCCTGCAAAGCCCCACATCCACCTGTGTGGAATGAAACCATGTCACAACTAATTATGTACAACTATGGAGACTGCTCTAGCACCTCCCACCCTTTACCTTCTCTCCAAACAATAAAATAAATCTTTTAAAAAATTTTTGGGAAAGCCAGGATGGCTCAGCTAATTAAGCACTCTCTTTGCAGCCCCCGGGGACCGAGAATCATATCCTGATCCTGGCCTGTGCATACCCAAATGCTGAGTTGGAGTGTGCTTCCCATGTGGAAGAACCCCAATTCAGTTCTCACCCCCTCCCCCATTCAGCCTCTGGCTCGAGGGGGCGTGCCTCCCATGTAGCAGGCCCCTGGCCCAGTTTCCACCCCGCATAGCCCCCACCCACCTGTGTGGAACAAAAGCATGTCAAAAACTGATGATGTGCAACTATGGAGACTGCTCTGGGCACTCCCCCTTCTCTCTGTCTCTGTCTCTTTCTCTGTATCTGTTGGAAAAAAAAAAAAAGAGCAATAACTCTTCAATGTTAAAAAACAAAATTCAACTAAGTTTAAAGATCTACATAGTTGGCTTAGCAACAGAAAGGGCTCTCTCCAAGGGGCTGAACAAAGAGGAAAGTGTTTATAGGAAAAAGGGTGGGGCAAGGGAGTTACTAAGAAAATAATTGGTTTTAGGCTGAGAAGGCCATGGCAAAGGGTTTTATCATGCAGATTGCCTCCGCTTTCCAGGGAGAAAGGAAACCTGCCCTTGTGATAGATTACTGGAATGTGACCCGAAAGTTCCAGAGTGGTTGACTAAGATCAAGCTTCTAGAAGAGTTTGAGACAGCAGTTAGGTCAGGTTTTACATCTAAGTTTGGCAAAATGATCGTTATCACAAATGACACCATTTAGAGACTATGGTTTTCTTTTTAACAACAGAAAATGGCAGGTTCAAAATTAACCGGTCATGTTACAGTTGCCCAAAATAAATATTAAATTTTAAACTTAATAAATCTATAGCGTCCACCAGAAAAAAGAAAGGGGGTAGAGGATTACACTATAATCTGGAACAGGTCGAAGCATTTGTCTAATATCAGAAAACAACAGCAAGAATAATTTCAGGTGGGCATTAACTAACTGAAGTATGTTTGGAAGAAGTCAGGACAATTAGAGAATGAAAACCTCAGTAAGGGTAGAAAAATCGAAGCAAATGTGTCAGCATATGAGTCAAAAATTGTGTCTGTGTGTGTGCTTGTCTGTGTGCAGTATGTCCCAAAACTCTTTGTGCATTTTAAGCAAAACCAACTGCAGAGAAGTAAGTGCTACAGACTTACCCCCAAGATCATTTGAAGGTTTGATTACTTGTATTTATTTTTTATTTTTTTATTGTTTTTGACAGAGAGAGAGAGAGAGAGATACAGAGACAGAGAGAGAACTGAGCTGGGGGCACTCCCCAGTTTAGCATATGGGTTCGCACAGTCCGGGGCCGGGATTTGATCCTCTGTCCCGGCGCTGCAAAGTGAGCGCTTAACCCACTGAGCCATCCCGGCTTCCTTCATTTTTATTGATAATAAGTTTTGTGAATGGAGCATAATGAATTCTTCACTGTAATGATGGGACTCATCAGCTCTGACTGAAGACAGTGTTAACTGAAATGAAACACTAAAGGTTGCCAGTCAACATTAAGAAATCTAAGTTTTAAAGAACATGAAGTTCTGTATCTGGGGTGTGTATAAGGCTAAAGGTTCTAAAAAAAAGATGAACATGAGGACTCCTGCGACGCTGAGCGGAAATGTCTGGCTACAAGCGAACATTCCAGGCAGGATTTCAGACGTTCAAGCTAGTGGGCAGGGAAGCCCCACGTCAAGGACTCCAAAGAGGACAGGGGACCCAGGTGACAGGTGGACCGAGCAGGTTTCATTCTGGCAGATGTGTGACATGACGGAGGAGGGATGGGACAGGAGGAGGGCAGGAAGGGCAGAGGGACCTGGAGGCCCAGGAGGAGTGCAGGGTCCACTGGGCTGGTGGGGGTGGGGGTTGGGTCACCGCCCTTTGTGACGCGTCAATGGGCTGTGAGGCGGCCTGGCCATAAAGTCAGGATGTGCACACTCAGAGTTCAGTTGTCTCGAGCAGCTTAGCTAGTCACAAAAAATGGATGTCACTCTGTGGAGTGTGTTCTGTTTGGTGAAAAGCCTTTTTGTCACTGGTCTGCAGTTGGGTCTACGGGCCCTAGATGTCAGCCTGTTGTGCTCCCAGATCGCGATCCCAACAGCAACCAAGACACCAACTCCGATGCAAGTACAAAGAGAGGTTTTATTGATACAAGCTCGAGCCCGGTCCGTCGGTCTCCCAGTGCAACTAGGAGAGAACGGCCCCCAGTCCCGTTGGGCGGGGTGTTTTAAAGGGAGAAACTACGAGCAGGAAGTTAGGCTTTTTGTGTTGCCATCGGATTGGATAGCAAGGGTGACCCTTGGTTTTATTGGATGGGGCAGATTATTTGATGGGAGGGGGGCGGGACCAGGGGAACAAATTTTCAGTTTCTTTTTCTTTAGGTTTCGTTTTCCTGGGATTCCGGAAGCTCTCTCAGGGTGGGGCCCATGTCATAAGATGGCATCTCCTAGTCTACTAAATGGCGCCCTCTAGTCTCTACAAGCCTTGGCGGCTTCCTTGTGCTCTGCTTGTTCCACCTGCTCCTGAGTCACGTGGTGGAGGTTCCATCCAGAGCAATGGTCAGGGATACCCAATACCTGCCCAAGGTGGGGCACCCGGAGCCCCACACGGGTTCTCTAGTGCTGACCCCACTTCTAGTCCTGCCTCTACCAGGAGCGGGGTGGCCTCAGAGGGACAGGACCCCTCGGGGGGGGGCGTGTGAGGAGAGGACTGAACGTCCTTCTAGGAGGAAGGACCGGGCCGGGCTAGGGGCTCCGCAGGCACTGCTTCCTGGCAGCTCCCAGACCACCTGGGTGGGAGGAGGATCCAGGACCCAACCCCAAGCAGTGACATCGGGGCCTGGGTCAGGAAGGACAGAGCTCCGCGTGCTCCATCCCCATCACCACCAAGTCAGCCTCAGGGCCCTGAGTCGTCCTCCCCGTGGGCTGAGCCTCCTGGAGCTTCTGAGCACAGGCCGCAGCCCCAGCTCTGTCCCCGTCACAGGGGCCTGTGTGAGGGCAGAGCTATGACTGGTGGCCTCAGATTCTAGCCCTCCTCCCGCAGAGGACGTGTGACCAAGAACACCACGTGTGGAGCCCACAGACAAAACCCCTCTCTGAGGTTTTCATAGAACAACTGAAAACAAGTGAAACCTATAGAAACTGACAACAGGCAGGACCCCCAAGTTCCAGGAATGAGCATGGCGTCCTGGTGTCCTTGTGTCATGCACGTGAGGTTTGTCAGGAGAGAAAGGAGAGGAGTGACCGTCTTCTCTTCCTCAGCATCAGGTCTGGCCCAGGAGATGGAAGGGTGGGACACACAGAGGTAAGCTTCCCTCTCTGTCACCGGCGCCCACAGTGTGAGGGCTTTCTGTCCTTCTGTCCTTTCCACGGGGTCCCAGGTGCACGGTCTCTGAGGATACGAGTCACTAGACACGGCCCCGCTCAGGTAACAGCCCAGAGCAGAGGCTGGTGGGGAGGCCGGCTGGGCCCCGGCTCGGCCTCCCTGGGCGGGAGCAGCGATGGGCCTGAAGGGAGCATGTGGCCCTGCAGATCGGGACACTCAGACCTCCTGTCTCCTGACTTTGGGAAAGTGCTTTGACTTCCCGGATGATCAGATTCCTGAAGGCACCACTGGCCTGCTTCCCAGAGGGGCTTTCAGCGTCCAGTGAGATCATGTGCTTGACAGTACTTTACAAATGAAGCCACAGACACATGGGCGCCTGGGGACTATTTTCATCGCCCATGTGACCACATCTGGAAATCCTTGGGGCTTTCAGATTTAATACGCAATGGTCTCCCCTGAAGGACTCCTGTGTGATGCCTGTGAGTCTACCTCCATCTCTCACACCTCCCTCTCCTGGTTTCCCAGGTTACAGCCGTCTTGGGAATAAACCACAGGAGAAAAAACAACACTGATTTCCCACCGGAAACGGTAACTAGTGGATCCTCCTTGTTCCTGATCCCTCTTTAGCGTGTTCTGTGCAATTGCAGGGGTTCAGGCAGCATTCCATAGTCCTGGGGAGGGGGAGACAGCCATAGGGACAGGGAGGTGAGTGACAGCCTGGGGTGAGTGCCACTGAGTGCATTGTGAAGTCACAGATGTGGAGCAACGTGAAGGGCAGCAGGCTCCAGGTGTCCCTGTCCCACCCACTGGACAACATGTCTCCTTCCTCATTCTTGTCCTTGCTGTAACTTTGTACCTCCTGTCCCTTGCAGCCCCCTCTACCACCATCAGCAGTTCCTACACCATCATCACCTACTGTGTCCCAAACCCTTCTGTGAGGTGAGCAATAGCCAAGCACTGATGTGCATTGTCTACAGAGACCCTGGAAGAAGCACCTCCCTCTGTGTCCCGTAGTTTCCACGGGTTCTGTGACTTGGTCATCATTCTGTCTGTCTGTCCCCAGCCTTCTCAGCAATACCTCCAGGAAACCCAGTACCAGCCCTTCTGCCTGAGCCTTCTCCCATCGCCACCCACTGTCCTCTTTCTGAACCCAATAACCCCAGGGGTGACTTTCCTTCACCCTCCCCACAAGGTCACTCTTTGATACCGGAAATTTTTCTTCCTTGGAATATGAATTCCCAGGAGACCATTCTTGACTGCCACCCCTGGGCGCACCAGCACAGGGCGCTCCAGGTGCAGATCCTCCTCTCTGGCCAGAGGCCCCCCAGACTCTGACACCATCCTTCTGGACCCTCCCCATCCCAACATGTCAGCCCCTTCCCAGATCTGTCCCAGACGAGGGACCCCTCCGTTTCCTCAGCAGCAGCCTGCACCTCCACTGCGACTCACTATAAAGCCACGTCCATCATGGGGGTCCCGACCCACAGAGCACATCTCCACATGTCCCTGGTGCATTGCGCCCTTGTGTCCCAGTTGTCACAGGGGTTGAGCACGCCTGTCCCTCTGTCTTCTCTCAGGCGGGGCCCTTTCATCTTGGCACAGTGTGACATCTGTCAGGAGTTCCTCGCCCTCTTTTCCTTACAGGCCTCTTTTGGGGGAGACCCTGCACACAACCACCCAGTGTGGGACCCCAATCTCATCCTCAGCCATCCCATCCAGGCATTTATGGAGGAACAAGCACAAAAGAGGAGAGATCTCCTCAGGTTCAAAAGAAGAAGAAAGAAAAGTGGCTCCTTCCTACAACTTCGGTCTGAAGTTCACCCGTTTCAACCCGGAAGAAGGTTAACAGCTGATGCCTGTGGCTCCCCCGTCACCCTTCCCATAGGCAGCAGCAGAGACCACCCCCCGGCCCCCCTCGGCGCTGCGAGTCCACCAGCAGCCCTGTCAGCCTCAGAGCCAGGGGGACGCGGCCGTGAGAAACCCAACCCACGTTGTGTGGTGCTTCCCATCCTCACACAGCTTGTGCTCCGCCGGCCACGTCTGGAGTCACTATTTGTCCTTCATGTTCACAATAGTCGTAACCCCCGCAGGACAAGAAGGCCCAGGAAACGTTCATCACCTGCCTCTGTCCTCGCCTGACCTCTAGCCTCATCCCTTCCCTCCAGCCCGGACCCCTTCGCAGCCCCTACCTCTCACTCAGACCCAACCCCAGGACCACCTGCCATCCCCACTCCACATCCCAACATGGGGTGATGTAACCCCGAAAACCAGCTGTGCAATGACTTTCCATCCAGCACTGCGTGAATGTGACCAACTGAGCTTAGAAATGGAGCACCGGCCGAGCCACGTGCTGACACAGAGGCTGTTGTGTCTGCCCTGGGCCATCAGGAGCCTGTCTGTGTGCAGGTGCCCACCTGTGCCCTCCCCCAGGCAGAGGCTGATGAGGGGACAGACCTGACACACAGCCCAGAACGTGGCCGAGAAGGTCCCCTCCTGAGGGACTCGAAGGACACATCCCCCGAAGATCCCGGGCGTGACTCTGAGAGAGACCCGGGGAGTCAGGAGGCGAGGCCCTCAGGATGATGCGCGTCCCTATCTGGGCCGAGTCCGGCCCACGGGCCATCAGGGAAGGTCCTCTTCCCACGTCTGTGTCCCGTCCACCCTGGGGGCACGAGCGGGCACAAGGAGGACACGACCTCACAGGAAGCCGCTTCCGTGGCCCCCTTGCTGAAGCCCAGGGCTCCTCCTGGAAGGCTGTTCAGGAAAACGGGGAGGCGGGTGCTGCCCTGCACAGCGCCCTCCGATGCCCTGGGGCACGGCCGCCCCGTCCTGGCCACTCCAAGCCAAGGCCCCGAGACCAGCCCGGCTGCCCTGCCCGGCACCGCCCACGGACACACACCCGGAGGCGGCTTCGGGCAGCTGCTGCAGGGGAAGCGGAGGAGCGGGCGTGCCGCCCACAGCCCCTGCCCTTCAGAGCCCCTCCCGTGCCCAGAGATGCCCCACAGGAGGGACGAGGAGGCCGAAGGACGGGCTGGGCAGGGCCTCTGCGGGGACATCGACGCGGTCCTCGCTGGCCACGCTTCCACAAGAGTGGACGACACACAACTGCAGGGAGTTGTAGCATCGCGTCAGCGGCACCCCCAGCCCAGGCTGCCCGGGGTGATGGCGCCCCGTGCGAGCCCCACCTGCAGGCCCCAGGCTGCCCAGGGGCGTCCAGCTGCCCTGACCAGCGCTGACAGCACAGAGGGCACAGACGGGGGCCAGTCATCACACACAGGACAGCTCTCCCCCGTGGACAACCGTGAGGAACGTCCTAATAAACGCTTCTCTGCTGAGACGGTGCCTCTCCTGTGTCTCGTGTGGGGAGCGTGGGTTTGGGGATAACTCGGGCTGGTGCTCACAGACTGGAAGGGGTTAGTTCAGCTCTTGCTGATGGCTTCCTTTGGCTTCTGGAAGGTGACCAGGCCCCTGGAGCTCTTGTTGACTAATAGACGTCCTGTGCTCCCAAAAGCACTTTTGGTCCCGGATGAAGTCTGAGGACATGGGCTGTGTGTCCTGTCTCTTAGCTTCGTCATAATGACCATGTAGAGTCGCCCACACCGTCCCCCTCAAGGCGTGCTCATGTCGTGTAGGGCGGCCGGGAAGACGGGCCAGTATATCTGAAGAGGGTCAAGGACACGGATACTTTCAGAATGATCAGTGATGAAGAAACAGTAGCGTAATCATTATTCAGAAGTCAGTGACGAGATCAGTGAGGAGATGTCCATGTGAGTGGGTAAGGCAGTCGTAGTCCATCCAGGTCACGGAGTATTATTCAGCCCTGAAAAGAAATGAGCTATAAGCTGCGTAAAGACTTGGAGGAAACTCAAACACTTACCACTAAGTGAAAATAGCCAATGTGGAATAGTACCCTGTTGTTCCAAACAGATCACACTCTGGAAAAGCACAGCTTGGGAGACGTTAACAAGACCTGTGACTGCCTAGGGTTAGTAGGGAGGATGGGATGAATAGGCAGACAACATGCTTCAGGACCGCGAACCTACTCTGCTGACATTATAACGGGACACGTGATCCATTTGCCTAAACCCACAGAATGTACACCAAGTGTGAGCCCTAATTGAATCAGTGGACTCTGAGTGATAATGATGTGTCCATGGACATTCACAGCTTCTACAGATGGCCCAGTCTGGTGTGGATGGTGAGAGTGGAGAAGGGTATGTGTGTGTGTCTACATGCATCGTGTATGTGAGTCTGTGCGTGTGTGTATGTTGTTTCTTCTCTAAAATACTGAGATTAATTTCTCATTAAGTTGGATTTAGTGACATGTCGATAAAATCAAAATTTCCTCAAAATGTTGGTGATGTTTTTGGGAATTCTTCATATTTTTTGTTTGTGGATTTGTTGGCCTGGCTGTGGATGCATATTCTAACGTCAGAACTGGCCTTAGGAGACTGTGGGAGTGAAATGCTGGTAGACTAGGCCAGGAATTTCAGTCTGATTATGTCTGGCTTCAATGATGCAGGCACTCACCCTTGTCACTTTGTGCTGAGAGCAAACCCAGCTGATGGTCAGGAAAGAGGAGGACACACGCTCACCCCATAATCCCGCCCCTGGGGGCCTCTCCAACTGTTACCATGTGTTGCTCTGAGCTTGAAGCTTCCTTTGGTACATTCACATCGGTCCTCTTCTGTCTGCATTTTAGGCTCTGGTTTATATGAGCCTCTTTTCTCTGTTTTCTGTATTAACAAATTTTTCCAATGATATGACTAATAAAAGATATTCTGGGTTCCCTTCACCAGCATATATATGGCCACATAAAGCAGTGAGTTCTTGTGCTTTGCCAGCCATCCTCAGCCAATGTCCTTGTTCCTAAGGACATCTAGTGTCCTCTGATTACTGATTTGAAATGTGGTTTTTAATTCTCTGACCTCGGTTAGGCATTTCTAAGAAGGCAATGCAGTATCTATGCGGATCAATCTCTTCTCAAAATTTGGGGCTTTATTTTAGGCGTATTTCTGTGAGGAAATTTGTCACTTGCAAAATGTTTTTCTATACTTGATTAAGGGGAAGAGGCAGTTTATAAAGGCCATAATTGTAGAATGGCCAGATTGCACCTTATGTATTAAAATACAACTGGGGGCACAAAGATCTGAAGACTATTATAAGATATTTTTATCTAATGACCCTAATTTAAACTTTTTAAAACTTGAGATTTAGGTTATCTTGAGTGGGGGTTAGATATTTAATCATGCCCATGTTTTTCATCTCTGTGGTAGTCATCATGGCAAAACACAAATATTAGGGTACCGGCATAGCAGAGGTGAATCTGTCAAAAGGCACTCTCACACCAATGCCTGTTGATGTTATGGTAGAGGGGAGGATATGCCAAAGATAACTTGAAAAGTCAGATATTAAAACTTAGAGCTATCTGAATGTAATCAAACAAGGCTTTGTTAGCCTTGTTTACAAACAGCCAAATACATACCTTGCTAACTGCAGTACAAACAGACCTAAGGGCTCTGTTTTCTCAGAACTCAGGCTTGCCTCACAAACCCATTTATCGCCCAGGACACTGACTTGGAGGAGTGACAACCTTCAGCCATTCGCCTCAGCAGAGGCCGGGAATAACTACACCTCTGAGACAGACCAGGCTGGAGAAGCACCTTTTGTTTCTCTTTTCAGGTTTTGGTACCCCAAAACTGCTTGACCACTCCCCCTTTACTTTGTTCTGCTTCTTAAGTTCTTTTCAAATCTTCTGGCCATGGGGAGGTCAAGAGAGGCAGTCTTTGTGAAGGAGTCCACTGCCTTCCCTAATGCTGACATTCTGGAGTAAACCTACTTTTCTTTCCACCAACCTTGTACCTCGTTTTCTGGTTTATGAACTACGAGCCACCGAACCTTTAGCTTGGGGATAGTATCAGATTTTGTTAAAGGAAGATTATTCATGATGTTAGATGTCTTGTACCTATGGTGTTTGCCTAAAAGAAGGCTGCTTGGACAGCCCATAACAGAACACTGAAAACTCCAACTGACTTAATAAAAATTTGTTAGCTCATATAACTGTAATAGAAATTCAGAGATGTGAAGTTTCAGAGTTAACTGATTAAAGGGGTTAAGACCACCATCAAGATTGCAGGATATTTTTTTAACTTGACATTCTGCTCAGTAACCACACACTGGCGTTATCTTAAATCTGTTTTGTTGTTGTTTTCTTTCATTTTGTTTTGTTTTGTTTTTGGTTATGGAATGGTATTACTGCCAGGGGTAATAGGTCATATTTTAATTTATTTTTTTACTTGATACTAGTAGGGGAGGCTGAATTGTTATGTTATCTCTACAGAAAGATAAAACATCTCTCCCAGAAGTCCCAGCAAATATCTCTTTACCTATCATTGGATTGCACTGGATCACCTGATGGTTCTTGAATCTGTAGTTGTGGTAAAGAAGATGGATTTTCTGTAGTAGCCGAAGAGACGATTTGATATAAGGGATATTGGGAGAAACAGATAGAAAAGACGCGTTCTAATATAAAAAAAGTTCGGGGGGAGATTAATTAAGGTTAATAGTATTAGTATTTGTAAGTCTCATATGAGTAAAATTAGCAAATTACTTGCAGTACATAAAAAGCTCTCGATGGTCAGACATAAATGACAAAAAGAACAACTGTTCTTTGAACCATTTCCTTTCATTGTAAGAGACTTAAGAGTCCGTTAAATTAACATGTCTCTAGAATTTGGACCTGTTCACACCATCTTAATACGAAAATAAGTAGAAATGGCTAAGTGTTTGTTTTTCTCCATCTGGTTTGTTCCACTGGCTGTGCTAGACTCTGTCTGACATTGTACTCTGGGTTGAATATGCACTAATTAAGAGTTTTGCAAATGTGATTAGATGGTAATTATTTCTATTCTGCTCTAATCATGAGAAAGATGTCTTGAACTAATTTTTTACTATTGAGAACTACACAAAGTAAAGACAACACAAATGATACTGTAGCCTCTAATTAATATAGTAGTTATAATCATGCCATTCTGTCAGCACAAAATCTTTGATGAGCAATTTGTAGGGAGAAAAGACAGACTGTCATTTATACACAAAATGTAACTGTTATTGTACACAAGTGAAAGACGGATAGAACCCCTCAATTTTCCTCAAGAAGCCTCCATGATGTAGACTTTTCCATTTCCCGGAAAAAAAAAAATGTATGAACATAATGAATAAATGCAGATTCTATTTAAACTAATAGGAGACCCAACAGAGTTACAAAATGTCTGTTAAAAATGCATTTTGAGCCTCAAAAGGTCTCAATTATTCTAAATAATGATAAATTTAAAAAACATGCAAACTCCTAATCAATTTTCCATTATTTAAAACTATTTGTTATAAAGGTTTTAAAGTGTGCCTATTTTTGATCTCTTAAAAAAAAAAAAAAAGGTGTTGGTGGGATTAACAAAAGAAAAATATCAGACTGACAAATTGCCACCTGCCACTGTGCCCTCCATCTTTTAAGAGCTGGGCCATTGTCTTTTCGAAACAAACAAACTATCAACACGATTTTTATTCTACGATTACATAGAAATAAGGATTCTTAGGTGGGTGTTATTGCAGGATTGCAGGACATATCTTTATGATATAAAATGTGAGGTATGTAGAAAAACAAGACTCTAAACTCAAGACACAAACCCCTACTTCTACAGTGTCAAGACGCTGAGAGATCCTCTTTGATTCATTCATCTTTCATGTCTATTAATTTCCAGCAGGTCTTGTTCTCTTATTTTTCTTCATCTCCCTTCTGTGTGTGTGTGCTGCCTCAATTATACTTGTAGTGATCTGAACATAAACCAAATTCCTTACTGTGAGCTCAGGAACTTTGTTCAAGGATTTTTTTAAATGAGTGAATGTGGGACAGCACGACATCAGAGTGGCATCTCTTTTGAGAAGTATGCATACCCTCTGTTTTTCTGATGGTTCCTCCTCAATTTTTCTCTCTTCCCCACCTCTACAGAGAAACCTGAAGAACTAATCACATTCTTAGGTAATGTGGCTCTTACCACACAGAGGTGTCCGGAGGTCTTGTTTTCCTATGAGCTTGTCAGAGAAACCTTTTCTAAATTAATACTGTTAGTGTTCGTGAATGCAGTTTCTTACATGTCAACACATATCTTTGGTGTGACTTCATCAAAGGTTATCTCTGTTGAAACAGCCTCTCTCAACCCTGTCTGTGCCTTTTATCCATTATGAGCCTCCCAGGCGTCACATGGCATAATCCAAAACAGAATGAGCCACTCCAATACATGATGCAATCCTGGCCCCTCCTGCTTAGGCCATGCCTTTCTTTACACTTTCAGAGTCCCTGTGGTGCTAACTTGGCTTTCAGACTTTTATTTTTTGTTTCCAGTCATCTTCCCTTAGTGTACAGTTTGTCCCCTAGCATACCACTCAGACAGGGCTTTTCACAGCATTTGATTTGAAAGAAATTGGAAGTTAGGTGCTTTTAGTGCTCATTTTTTATTAAGTGAGAATCTTATTTTAACTTTTCTTAAAATTGAACATTTTTATATTGTAGATTTTATATCAAAGCTTTCTTTGCATCTTAAAAAAATTACAACTTGTTACCATTGTTACATTGTTAGTCTTGCAGTAGCTTTTATGCTGCTTCAATAGACAGAAAAATAATGAATTGTTTTGACATAGGACTTCAGTGCCTTATCTAGTTGATTCAAGCTCTCCTTTTTTTCCTCTCATATTATCTTAAATTGTACTGTATACTCATGTTCAATTTTCTTAATCTGTAGGACAAACTATCTGCTAATGTGAGGGAAAGCAGTATAGGCTCTGGAGCTATACGCATGGCCCGCTCTGCCACTAATTAGGAGACTGTGAAAAAGAAACAAATTGGAATGTACCTGAAGGTGGAGAAAGTGGTTAGGTCCTAAAAAAATGAGAATAATTACAACAATAAAAGCAGTTATGGAAACTTCTGTTAGATGTCTTCATTACACTCAAATATGGACATTTATTAAATAGAGGAAAACAAAAACTTTAATAGATTCTGTTAATAGAGCATAAGAGGAAAATCAAGAATGTAGTAGCAAAATTAAAATGTTTAAAATAATAAGATGAATAAGAGAGACTAAATTAAAAAATGCCCTTTTGTCTTAGCAACAAAGAGGTCCTCAGTAATCTTGACAGTTTCAGTATAATGAGATGGAGGTGTGGTCAATGGAGAGGTGAAAGCACAGATGAAGAAAGAGAAACATTTTTCCTGAGCATTTGTCCATTCTACAAATATTTCGCAGCTACAATAATGCTAGGTGCAATAGAAGCTCTATGTAAATAATAGTAAATGATTGCCCCTGCCCTTAATAAACTTAGACTGTGGAAGAATGTGTTTAAAAGCTGATGGCAAAGATTACGAAGGAACAGTTGAAAATATGAGAAGATATAATTGATGATGCAGGTGAAATGAAAGTAGCCAGATCAAAGGTTGAGGACTTCACTTAAGGAGAAACAGTTATTTCTGAGCTGAGTGAGGCCAGGAGTAGGAAAGAGAGCATCTACTTAGCCTTACTTAGTATAGGGTTTCTCAAAAAAGTCTTGTCACTTCTGGTTTTTATGCATGGTATATGAATAGAGGGGTGGGAAGATGGGTTAACACGAAATGGTTTCTGCTTTAAAAAACTTACGTTAAAAATAGCTAACTTTTTCCTCCTGCAAATATGTATCTACAGCTGACATTTTAGTTCAAATTAGCCTTGGAAATACTTATGTAATTCTTTGTTGTTTTGTACAAAAATAAAAGGATCAGAGGCACGAATCAGATATTAGCAGAGGATTAACGTTTAACAACGTCTTGTCAAAACTTATGACAGAGACCTTAACCAAGACAGGAATGGGGTGGGCCTGTAGGTGGACCTCTTCACCTCCTGTCAGGTGTGAAAGGTCTACACTATGGTTGTAACAGAACTCCATGGTAGTGGCAACCCAATTTCCTCTTTGCCTAAAGAAAGAGCTTTTATTGTTTGGCTCGTTTTGGCTGCAGGTACTGGATTGCAATCCTACTCCCGCCCAACGCCAATAAATTCCTTTTACTTAAAAGGAATACCTGGCCCACTTTTTGTTTGCGGTGGACGATGTCTTATTAATTACACCACAAAACCGTATCGCTAGAAACAGATGGAGAGGTTAAAACGGTATTACTCACTGGTGGAATTATTTCTTTGTCGAAAGCACATTTGGGTAATTGCTAGAGTCGGGGGCGGAGAACTGCAGGTTAAAAGAAATGCCCCGTCCACAAGAGCTTCCAGTCTCAAATCCCGCCTTGGATTTGAAATAGTTTTTAATTGGTTACAGGATTTGCCAATCAGCCTCACCTCCTTGTAGGTGCCACTGGCCAAGAAAGCGGAAAATTGACGAGGGGCGGAGCCAACGGGGCGCGGAGCTAAAGGGGGCGGAGCTGAGGGGAAAGGCGAGATTTCCGGGCAGAGCTTGTACGGTTGTCTTACCATCCCCCTTGGCGCTGCACCATCTATGTATTTCGTATTCCGAGAATATTCCCGGGCATTTTTGACATAGAGAACCATCCCGCAGTTTGTTTTCTGAGGGTGCCGGAGTGAACGGCACTTTCGACCTAGCACTGGTGTACGCATGCGTGGGAACTGACCCGTCGCGTGCGTATGACGTCACAGGCGCGTCCGTCTAAACGGCACTAGAACGCGGGTTGAGTGAATTCCTTGGTTCGTTTGCTTGCATTTCCTTGCGTGGATGCAGGGTGGGTTGGGACCTGAACTGGTATTCTAAAGCGACTGGTTTAATTTAGGACAGTATTTGATTTAGTTATTGCACGAAACTCTACATGTCTGTGTCGTGATCTTGCTGTATTCCTCATCTTCCCTGGCGTTTTGGAAGCTGCTTACCTGAGTTAAGTCCAAGTCCCCGCCCTCACAGAGCTCTCCTGGCTTGGGGAAGGTAGGTGCATACACGTTAAAATTAAGTATTGACACTAGTGCATGCCCCAGTCAATTTTGGGAAATAAGATTTAACCTACAATGCGCAAGTTTACGTCAGCTGAATAGTCGTTTATTTTCGATTGCCTTAGGGGATGGAGGGAGGAGGCAAGAGATACATTTTTGAGTAACTGGCTTTTGGTGTCTAGTTTGCGTACATAGTATTTAAACTGTCAACGGGATTAAAAACAAAACCAAACTTTTCAATCCCCCCATCCTTCCCCCAGTAGCTTATAAATTACATACATTTTAAAGCACCAGTGGTGTTGCAATTAATTGTTAGTACAGTTTTATCAGATCCTAAAACTGGCCTTTAGAGGTAGTACTTCCTTAAATACAAAACGAAATACGTAAGGGTTAAGTTTTCAATGCCTTAGGGGAATGCGTATATTGATCCTTGGAATAAGATTATAGAATAATGCACTCTCCTTCCCTAACACCCCAACAGTAACTCATTTGAAGGAAAGGAAAAGCACTGGTCTTTGTGTTTTCAGCAGATATCAGCTTCCCTGGTTGGATTTTCTTTGGACAGCACTGTGAAACATCTGATATGCCACTTGAATTAATAAAAGAAGTGAATGGGGTGCCTGAAGTTGAGCCGCTAAATAAATTACACAAAGTAGATTTCGGATCCCTACAGCCAGGTTGTGATTATAGCAAGAAATATATCCAGGTAAGACTTCATAACTCAGAATAGTTATCTTCAGCATTTAACAAACTATCAAGTGCATGCCTGTATATGGTTTTTCTTTGAATTTCTCCTGCTTGTTGGTAACTAAGCCTCTTGGATCCATAAGTCAATGTTTTTATCAAATTAGGGAAATTATAGGCAAATGTTTCTTGGGATTTTTTTCCCTCCTACATTATCACTCTTTTGCCCTTCCAGATGTCAGTTCATGTATGTTGGGTATTGTCGTACAGGTCTCTGAGATACTGTTCTTTTTTCTTCAGTATGGTTTTCTTTTGGTGGAGAGGGATTTTCAGTTTTATTTTATTTTTGACAGAATGAGAGAGAGATACAGAGACAGAGACAGAGAGAGAACTGAACTGTGGGAACTCCCCAGCTCAGCATGTGGGTCCACCTGGGCCGGAGCCAGGATTCGATCCTCAGTCCCCGGGGCTTCAAAGCGAGCGCTTAACCCGCTGAGCCATCCTGGCTTTCGAGAGGGATTTTCAGATTGAGTAATATTTGTTGAACTGTCTTCAAGTTCACTGAACCTTTATTCTGCCATGTCCAATTTTGTCAGGCATATTTAATGAGTTTTTCACTTTTGTTATTGTACATTTAAGTTAGGGACTAAGGGGAGAATTACGTACATCATGGGAGGGAGGTGAGATGCTTATTAGTAAAATGAGTCTGATAATAAGAGAAAGAGAAATAATGCTACATTTCAGTTTTGCTCTTCTAATCAATATTCTCTATGTAGACCTTTTCTGTTTATTTTCCATTTTCCTGGTATTTTATTTCAGATGAAATAAAATTTTATGTATTAGCTTTTTTTTCTTTTTCTGTTTTCTTCTTCCAAATGCAATGCATTTCACCAAAGCTTTACGATTCATAGGTGTGTTGCCCTCCTCCCAGCAGTTTTTAAGGACTTGGTTCTGAAAGAAAGCTAGGGAAGAAAGACCCAGGCAGAGTTTTCTGCCTTTCCTGCAGTAACTGTTACCACCCTGACCTGCTTCTGGCCTGGATCTTGTTATGTTTGTGGAGAAGAGCTTGTAAGTGTATGTGAATTACTTAGGTTTGCAGCTCCCAGAGGCTCCATGTCATCCAATGCTTGGCCTTTAGCAACTTATTAAAAATGTTAGATGAATTTATCTTGCAGATGTCAGGCAGCATTTGCCACTTAACCTCAGGTAAGCAAGTGCTTACTGCTTCTCTCTCATTGGAGGTCTTCTCTTTCCTTAGATTTCTGGTTAGTTCATTGTCTTCTGACTTCAACTCTGGCGAGTCAAGAAAATTTTTGAATTTGTACATTATCCAACTTTTTCTTGCTCTTTCCATCTTCCTACCTCCTAAGTGAAACAGTTTACCTTGATTTTTGACTGAATTATATTAGGTATTTTCATTATTTATTTTTTTTTTTTTCTGATTCTTGTCTTTTAAGTAGAATTGGTATCTGAATAAAACTTATTTTTTTGTTGGTTATATCAAAGTCTGGAAATGTATTGTAGAATCCATTTTTAAACTTTATTAAATAAATTATATTTCTGAGTGAAAGTTTTCAAAGATCCCTAAAATATATTTGCTCATAGAGTCATTAAATTTTAGAGCCAGAAGAAATTATAGAAACTATCCAGATTAAATACTTTATTTTATGTGAAGTTCTGATTAAATAACTTTGTTAGGCTGACAGAGTTGGCTAATTACAGAGGCAAAACAAAGACTCAGCTGCATTTGTGCCTTAGTCCATTGATTTGTCCACACTGTCCTTTTTTACAAGATTATCATTTTGTACTTTAAAATTTAGTAATTTTTTATTTTGAGGAGCAAACTCTTAATGTTTTTCTTTAGTAGAGAACAGAATTACAGGTAAAATAAAGCTGAAGTTGAGTTTGTTCATCTTTATAGCTAAAATGAGGAATTGATAATATGTAACTAAGATTGTTTAAAAATTAAATTAATTAGGAATTTAAAGTATTTTTAGGCCCTCTGATTTTTTTCTAGAAAAATCACTTTTATGTCTTAAAAATAGTGACTTGAGCGTAATACTTTGATATCTCGAAAGATAAAAATCCATTAGCTCTAAAGTAATTCTCCCAGTTTTTACTTATATCTTGGTGTTATAATAAGCTCTTTTGGGCTTTCTGTGTAACTCTTTTTCTCTCATTTCAGGGAAAACTTTCTTGTATCTCTTCTTTAACTTATGGTGGGAACAGAACAGCTATTCTTAAGATTGGACTACAAGGTATATAATAAGACAGTTTTAACTTTTTGTCTGTGATCTATAAATAGGTAACTTTGTATATATGTGCACACATACATAAATACACACAAGTACAATTTTACTTGTAAGATGATATAGGCGGTGACTTCTGGGGAATGAAGATTATGGAGATATTTTTCCCCCAAAGCCTAGAAGATCCAAATGAAGTTACTTATAGAATGTTCATTTCTTATTCCCAAGTAATTTTCACTTTTGAAATCATATATAGCTTGGTCTTTAACCACACACACTGCTTTTTTACTCTTTTATATATGAGTATAGTGGGAGAAGACCACAGTTGGCTAGATCAAAACTTAATACACCAATAACTATAGATTAGTAGAAGTTAGGTAAAAATGAAATGTTGTAGGGGTGATATGATATACTATAAAAATTGAATAATTAGTACCTTGTTCAATTTCTTTTGATTACAAACATGGGAAAATAAATAGAAACTGGTTGTGATGTGATGTTAATGTGATATTTATGGAAATTTATGAAATGTCTTCTACTTGTTACAAATTTGGTTTTAATTCCTAGTAGCATTGTGTATATTGTTTTTGCAGGTAAGTGACAGTAAACTAAAAGCGAATGATAAATATTTATTTTTTATAATTATGTTTTGAAGTAACTTGTTTTTAGACTGTAGTTATCAATTTTCTTGTGTGTATAAAACTGCTATATCTAATAAGTGCTTTCCTGTGTGTGTGCTTTACTCTGTAGAACAAGAAAATTCAAATTCCAAGATCAACACCATCAAAGTATTATTTTTTGGAAAATTAGCAAAGGACTGTTCAAAAGTTTTCTATGAAGGGGTAACATTTTCATATTACTTTATTATTTTAGAAGTAGGTTTAGAATTATGTATTGATGATGTTCTAGGCATCTTACAGACCTTTTAGAGATTCATTTTATATTTCCAGTTATGTTAGAAATGATACTTAAAAAAAGCAACATCTTTAAAATTGCAACAATTCTAAGAAATTAGTAAAAGTTACCATTAACGTCAAAATGGACAGTTTTTCCTCTTATTTTTATTTTAATGTTTGGTATTTAGAAAATGTCTTAACAGTGTGTACATCTCCCCTCAAAAAAAATTCTTGCAAAGAAATAGAATGGGCCATAACTCTACATGTTTATAATCTTTTTTTTTATAGTGTTTTAAAAATACATGCCTGCTAAATCCTTGCCACTGTTGAATAGTATTCAGTGTAGAAGAGTGGAATTAAATAATTATTACAAACTAATTAATGTATCCAGATGTAATATGTAACTAAGAAGACTGAGTAGCAGAATGAGAAAAGTAGCAGAAAGAACAAGCACAGGGGTACTGGGAGAGTTGGTCAGTAAGGAAGAATAGCATATGCAAAGGTCCTGAATGAGAGTCCTAAATGCCAAAGTATTCTGAGAAGGCAGAATTCCAGAGTGAGTCCCTCAATATGTGTGTGGCTAGTGAGATGGGTGGGCATCAGATTATTTTTTTAGGCCATTTAAATTTTTGGTTTTTATCTAATGTTATATATATTAATATTATTTCTGATTATGTCTTTGGTGTTACATGATCCAAAAAGTGCTAGTACCATGAAATAACATTTTTCGTATCAAAGAAACATTTTGTGCCCATCACTACACTTACGGTTACATTAGATCCCTGGCTGCTAGTCTCTCTGTACCTTTTCACTCTTTAATCATCTTTTAAAATGTGATAATCTAAGAAGATTTGCAAGATTAGGATAGTGAAAATCACTTAATGTCTATTCAAGTCAGATACATGAATTTCTTTTTGAATTAGCACTCATTTCATATTTGCTCTTTTCATGCTCATTAAGTGTAATGTGAGAATTTTTGATATACTGTCTATTAAAAACTAGCAATTTAACACAATAGTCATGTGATTTACGTTTTTCTTCACCTGTTGACTTTTTATTTCTACCACTTTGTGTCCTTCATTAGGACATTAGCATGGAAAAACCCTATTTGTTAGTGTGCAGATGAGTTGTCTGATTTCTTTTGTGTTTTAATTGTTAGTTTTTCAAGAATTAATTTTTCAGTGATCTGTTAAAAAGACCTGTACTGATTTTATTACCCTAATTTTCTTTGAGAATGGTTTGTTTTAGAAATATTCCTATTGGCTGAACTAAACAGGAGCTTGTTTAATGCTAAGGGCTTACTCTTAATAATATATATATTATATGTATATATTATATAATATATACATTTTACATATATATATATATATATATGAGCTGCAGCAAAATAAAACTTTATGAGTGTGTATGTTTCAGCATTTGGAAAATAAGGGAGATTTAACTAAAGAATGAGAGGGACAGGAATAAATGGAAAACGGTGTCTTATTACTATTATAAACCAAGGTAAA